>CM076583.1:162401749-162662312 GCA_034641835.2 Pinus albicaulis | reverse complement strand
GTAGAAGCTTTGGTGTGAGATTACCACAAGATTTACTCTTGAAAATGGTCTGTTGGATTTGTTGGTGTCCCGTGTTTTGATAGTTTGGAAAATCAAAAGATAAGGCAACATCAAAACCAATCTTTAGAGTCCTAAGATCTAGTCGTCCTGTTCTCAGAGAGAGATCTATCGAATGCTTGTTTGCAAAGGTTTATCTTGTGTTCTTAGAATATGGATTTTAGACTAGTTATTAAGTGCAGGTGTTTGTTTGTTTGTTTGGTTGGGTTGACATAGCAGAAAATGAAAGATCTAGGAAAGATATATAGAATGGAGAAACATCTGGTTCATTGGGAAATGGAGTCAAAAAGAGGTCATAACATACTCATCAATGGATATGGGATATCAGAGGGAAAATATAACTTGGCCACAGGATCCTTTGGTTTTTGGAATGAGATGGACATCAATGATTTGGGAAGAGAAGTTTAATTCTCAACAAAGGGAATTGGGAAACACAATTTGAACAATAAAGAGCTTTCTGATAGACAGGGCTAACCATGAACTCTACAAATCACACCTTTAAGCAAACAATGATTCCAAAAAAACTTTTAAAATGAAATCTAAGATTCGGGAAACACCCTATTTCCTCAAAGATTTTATTTCAAATGACTTAGAAAACATAAAAGATTCACTGATAATTGCGGTCATAGAAGAGGGAACACCTAACACATCTATGATTACAACTATAAAGAACTTCAAGGCAACTGTTTAAGCAAGGACAAAGGGCAAGATCGGAACATACCTCCTTGATTCACTGTAAACAAGAAACTTCAAAGGGAGACTTCAATAACAGTTTTTAAGTGGCAACAGACAAGCAGGGAAAACCATAAATCATGTTGAAACCAACTATTCGAACTACTAAGCAAATAAACGAGCATGAAGACTAAAGAGAGAGATTAAAGACTATAAAATACTTCAACAGAAGAAAACATAAAACAGTGAAGGATGAACAGGTCTAAGGTGCTTCCAGGAGTCATTTCTTAGGCTAAAACTTTCAACCTTGTTACACAGCAATTTGTCACCGTCCCTGCAATTCCCCATCCCGCACAATTGGAGGGCTCATTCCATGACCTGTGAGCAGTGACATAACTTGAAAACACTTTAATGGCATTCCCCTAAACATGTACTCTCATTGCCCTGAAGACAACTCCTTGTGAAAAACCCTAAGAACACCCCTTTTTGCATTGGCGCGGGTAGCCAGTTCATTACCCGTGCCAATGGGGGAAATCCTTCAAAGAGGGCACACCAAGTGGCGCTCTGTCCCAGAGTTGCACTCACGCCAACCAATTTAAGGAGTGTTTTTTAAAATAAATGGTGGAAGTTTTGTCCTAACAAATTCCTAGACTGCTATCTATCTTGAGTTGGGAGGTTTCGCTATGGATTTCCATAGAGAGGAAGTGGTTTGCCACCTCTCATGGAAGCTTCCTTGATGATAGGGCCAATCCCATGATTATAGGGATCCCAACTCCCCTTCCTCCATCTATAAAAGCTTGCTCATCTCCTTTGAAAGTTAGTCTTCAAGTTCCCAAATTCCTAAGAGCCTTATGCTGCAAGAGCCTCCATAATTCCCTTAAGGCCAAATTCAAGCAAGGAGACTATTGTCAAGATCCGAAGAGAGAGGGTTGTCCCATCCTTGACAGGATTTTCAAGACGTGTTCTGCTGGCGACCCTCCAAAGGAGAATTCAGCATCAGAACTTGGTTGTAATTTTCCTTTGATTGATCAATAATAAGCAACTATTGGTTATGGTTCCACTCTTGTTATTGTTTATGATGATGAGTTATGTCCTTTCTGATTGACATATAGTTGTATCTACTGGATTTTACGCTTGTGTTTTTTTTGTTTCTTGCGTGTGCAAGTGTCCATCATGGAGATCGTGGGGATCGTGATCTGCCAGAGCTAAGGAATGGGAGCACTACCTCTTCTACAAGCAACAGCGTTGGATTCTAGGTAGGCCTTCATCGCTAGTTGGTTTATTTGCAATTAGCAACCTGCACTATAGCATGAATGATTGTTGCTAGACCCGGTCTGGGCTAGTAGGGATCGCCTCTACCTGCAGAGGGGATTTACCTCCACAACAAATTGGCGACTCCACTGGGGATCGTTAGCTTGTTGTTGTTCGTTTTATAAGCTATAGACGGTGCCTGAATTTGGCCAGATAGCCTTCGAAATGCTTTTTCTCTGCATTAGCGAAGTAGATCAACGCGGCTTCAGTCAATCTCTGGTTTAGTTTGTAAATTGAAAGCTTGGAGCATCTTCTTGTCTTTTCGGTCGATTCTTGATCCTCCTTGCTTGATCAGCTCTTTTGGGCTGGTTCTTTCTGTGAATTTGGGTTTTTGATAGCTTGGTCATCACTGGTCTGCTTGTTGGATTACTTTTTTTTTTATTTTTGACTGGGAAACTTGATTGGCACGCTTTTTATCTTGACAATCGCGCCCATTGGCGCAGGTTGCTTGTGTATTACCCGCGCCAATTCATCTCTGGCGCTTGTTTCAGCCTCACAGTCGCGCCAATTCTGTGAGGTACTAGGGTTTTCTCAGTCCTGAGCTTCCTGAGCCTGATCTGTGTGTTTGGTCTTGATTTTTCCACTGCTTGAGTGTTTTGGAGCCTTGTTTGACTGACTGTTACCTACATCCTTTGGTTGTTTGCCCATTTCCATCGATTTTGCACTCTAGCCCTAGGTCATCTAAGTGCTATTGTGTGTCGAGCCTCGCTTGGGAGTTTTTGGTCTCTATCAGTTGATTCAACCTTGTGATCGCTTCTTTGCATTCATTTGGTGGTTTTCTATTGTCTCATTGTGTTGTTTGAGTGATTTTTTCCTTCTTCATTCGAATTCCGCCTTGTCTCGTTTTGGGCCTAGATTATGCGGCTCATTTGGAGTCTTTGGGATTCTTTTCGTTTTGAGGTACTTTTGGTTGATTTGAGGTCTGATTGTACGTTTGCATTGAGTGAAATTTGCTTGTTTTTTCTCTCTTGTCATCATTTCTCAAATTTCTCTTGCATTAGTTTTCATTTTTTAGTGCATTTTGCTCTGAAATATTGAAAATATATATAAAAAAAAAATCTATTTTTCTCTTCATTAGTTAATTTGAATTAGATCTTTTCGGTGTTATTAGTGATTGGTAACTTTGAACGAAAAGCTTTTTAGTTTTCATTAGCTGCATTAGAGACATCATTGGTTGTTTTCTGTTCATTTCATTATTGTGTGAAAAGCTCTCAAGTCTCTCATAAATAGCTTTCATCGAATGAAATGATATACTGTGGCATATAGAGTGCATTTAGGAGATTTTGAGACATTACATTCGCTAGGGCCTGAAAACTAAAACGTAATTGAAGATAAACCTTAAAATTTACTCAATTTACACTAAGGCAGCATTGAAATCTAACAAAACACATTTAGAGGTCTAGGCTAGAGACGTGTTCCCGCATCTTAAAACCTAGTAGCTATCGTTTGCCTCTTGGCTTTAGACAGCACTAGTACGGACTTGTGCTCCCCATACCGTCAAGTATATAAAGGGAGACCCCACTAGGTTTCTATCCTTTATCCATAGGAAGTCGATTCTGCTGCCCTATACCCGTGATACATCAGACACAACATTCGGGGAGATTTCCTGCACGTACGTAAGTCCTTGGTTGATTTCTCTTTCATTTTGAAACCAAGGTGTATATTGCAGTTCACGGTTATTTTGTACACCCTTTGCCTAGTATTCCTGAGTAGTCATTTGATCTTTTCTGACTCTTTAAATTTGAAAGGATCACCAAGCACTTGTCCTTTCACACTTGCTTCAAAACTAAAAGAGATAGAGACACCTTTCAGCCGTTTCTCGACTCTTAAAACATGAAATCGTAAAATTTCTAAGTTTCAATGTGGTAAAACAAAACACTCGCGATTACACGCCCTGTTATATTTTGCTTGTTGGCCGTTTGATTTTGTGTCTTGACTCTTTTTCAGCCCATGTGTGTGTTTGATCTTTTTCTCTTGTCATTAATACCACAGTGGCGGAACCTTCTATTTCTTCTACTAGTAGTCCATATACAGACGATTCATTAGAGGCTTCCCAACCCTCTGTTGAACATCAGCAGCCCATTGCTTCCGAGTTTCCTAACGGGGGACCGGTTCTTGCTGAGAAACCCTTTGGGGGACCAGTTGAGTTCAATTGGCCTTTTTCCGACCCTTGGTTTGAATTAAGAGTAGGGGCAGATTTCCTTTCTCTTAAATCAGGTTCCCCTTTTATAGCTGTTGTTTTTCCTCCTAGTCCTCTCCATCTATTACGAGATCTAGTGGCAGGCTCCAACATGAGTGAATCCAGCGAGGAAATCCCCACGTCCGGTGAAGATTACCGGTTATTCCCTCGGAGATTATTTCCGGAAGACAACCATGAAGCATCTTTTATGTCTTCGCCCATTCCCTCATTACCAGCCGGGTATATATCTTTAGGTAAGATTATTGCCGCTGCCGCCTCTATGGGGGCATCAGCTTCTTCTACAAGGCCTATTATTCCTTCATTGGGGATGTCTCCTCAAAATCCCGTCACTTTTGTACCCGTTAGGCCCACTGTCTGTGTGGCTGCATCCGCACCTGCTGTAACCACTCAGTCCGTAAGGGCTACATCGATTCCCGAAGACGTTTATGTAGCATCCGCTATACCGGAGAACATCTCTCCGGAGGAGTATCGGTTGTCCTTACAACAACCGAACCCAGAGGTTGGAAAATCCTCTCAAGACCCCAACCGCCCGTATTTTTCACATTATGCACAGGATGGTATGCCCGTGTATGCTTTTCCATATCAGTATGATGAGCACGGGGACGTTTTACGTTTACCCGCTCCAGAGGCTCACCTTCATGCTCAAGGTTTACCCTATAATCAGGCTGGACATCCTTATAACCCGCAAGGGCAAACTTTTCAAGGCCAACCTTCGGGCCAGCCTGGCTATTCTTATGACCTGCAAGGGCAGCCTTTACAAGGCTATCCTGCAGGCTAGCAAGGGCCATCGTACAGTCCGCAAGGACAGTATTACAACCCTTCCGGTCAAGCCTCAGCCGGGGTACCAACTGGGGCCGGTATATGGTCCTGGGGGGCAAGTCCAACCTTCCCAACCAATGCAACCTCAGTATCCTATTAATCCAAACGTTTCTCACTAGCCTAGACCATCCTATGGTCCTGTTACAGGTCAAACTGGTTACCAGCCACCACCTGGCTCCATTCCTCCACCGGGACAATCGGTCTATCTGGCACAACCTGGTGTACCTCCACCAGGCCAACCGGTCTATCCAGCACAACCTGGTGTACCACCTCCAGGCCAACCGGTTCATCCGGTACAACTTGGTGCTTCTCAATATCTAGGTCAACCTGCGCAACCGGCACAACCTGTTCACCCGGGTCAACCTGTTAACCAAGGGCAGCCTGCTCAACCAGGCCAGCCTGCACATCCTATTAAACCTGCACAACAATCGAATTATTCGATGTCGCAGCCAAATCAACCGTTGCACCCCAATTATCAGGCTCAACAGGGTCCCACCTATCAGCAACCCACTCAACCTCAAGGCAGCTACTATTCTCATGGTCAATACCGACCAAATTATAGCCAGCCCCAAGGTTCTAACTATCATCCTCAACAACCCGGCTATACCTATACTCAGCAGCCAAATCCAAATGCTGCTTACACAGGGCCGACTCATAATCAGGGTCCATATTCTGGTTACCAACCCCTATACGCTGGTTACCAGCAACCAAATCAGGCTGGTTATACCACCTATACCCCCTACGGTCAGAATCCTGCTGGACAGAACCCATGGGGGCAAGGATATTCCCAACCAGCGTGGAGTACAGGTACTGGTCCTTATCCAGGGCCAGGCATGCCGTCCAATCCGCCATTGTCGTTTCTGGCTACCTTGGAGTTATCGAATGTTTCAAAATTAACCAATGATCCGATTTTGCACAATCCTTATTGGCCTCCGGTTCCTACCAAGGTGCCCGGTGATTGCCCCAAGTTTGAGGGAAAAGCTGGGGAGGACCCCCAAGCTCATGTGATGACTTACCATCTTTGGTGTTCGTCCAACTCTTGGGTCGATGATTCCATTCGTCTGCGCCTCTTCCAGCGCACTTTGACTAGTGCTGCCGCTAAGTGGTATATTGAATTATATCGTGGCATCTTTCAAGATTTCAATATGTTAGCCATGGATTTTCTTACTCACTTTCAGTTACCGGTTCGTTACAAAGCCGGGACGCACCTCCTGACTTCTTTAAAGCAAGACAAAGCCACCCACATTTTTGATCACATTCATGAGTGGCGATGTCTTCGTAGACTGATCAAGTTTCATATACCTGATCAGATACTAACACATTGGTTCACCACCTCCTTCGTTAACAAAATCGCCCAAGATATTGCTATGGGAGTGTGTGTGACTGAAGAACAAGCCATAGTGCGTGCTCAATATCTAGATCTAGTATATTCACAATCCGGCACGCTGTATGATATTTTTCCTAATGCTCCACGGTCTGGAACCTCTAAATCCCCACCTACCCCAGCGGTGGATGGTGTTATTGGTTCCGTTTCTCAGAATTCGAAGAAATCTTCGAATGGGAAGCAGAAGTCCAACTCATCCAATAATTCTGCTTCTCCCACCCCTAACGATTATAGAAAAACTGTGGAGGTTAATGCCGTTCAGGCAAATCCTATGGAGAAAGCCTCCAAAGGGAAAAAGAAGGGCAAATGAAAATATAAATCCGATGCCCCAAAGCCAGAGTCCAAACCTCGTACCGAGGACGGTTCCCAACACAAACCGAAGTACCCCTGCCTCATTTGTGAAGGAGATCACTATAAAAAAGATTTTCCACGACGATATGAAGTTAGTCAACTTCTAAAAGGCTCCAAAGGGACTCCGACAGTTCTTAAAGAAAAGTTCCTGTCTCAGCAGACCCAGATGGTTGAACAACCTTCACCATCTGCACCATTTGGGTCCCAGGTTTTTATGATGAACGGTGCTGCACCTATCTCTATTTCTACGCGTTCGAAGGATTATAATGAATCGCGTCAGGCACAGGGGAAGGCAGTTGTGGATGGTCCACCTCCCCCACTTGTCTCTGGTTCGTTGGAAATCGAGAAGCCTACTGCTGAACCTGTTGTGAGGCCACCTTCTAAAGGTGTTTTACAAAATTCTTCCTACAATCCGAATGCCCGTGCCGCTCAGCACTGCAGTATTGTTGAGGATCTAGCATAGGTGCCTTCTGCCATGTCTGCATTGGAATTTCTTCAAAGTTGTCCTTCGCAACGGAAAGATTTATTATCTGAAATCGGTGGAATCGATCCCGCCGATTCTAGTCTTCTCACCTTTGGCTTAGAAAATTTCACCCCCTGACTTCCACATCATATTGCTCTTGTTATTCAAATCGGGATCAACGGTCTTAACATCCATAGGGCCGTTGTGGATGAAGGTGCCTCTACCTGTGTCATGTCATCCGCTTGCTGGAAGGCCATTGGCTCTCTGGCCCTTTCATCGTCTCCCAATGCCCTAGAGGCATTCGATGGTCGGGAATCCAAACCCCTGGGTGTTCTCGAGAGTCTAGTGATTACTTTACAGGGGAAGAAAGTCAACGTAGAAGTAGAAGTGGTTGAAGCCAAGCTTAACTACAATATACTTCTTGGTCGCAGCTAGACTCATGCCATGTTATGCGTGTCGTCCACCCTCTTTCGACTTATTAATTTCCCTCACGAGGGAAAAATCGTTACCGTGGATCAGTTGTCTTTCTTCACCTCCACCTCCGAGAACAACGTTTCGTACGTGGATCAGATCCCAAATCCCCCTGACAGTGTAGGGCCCAGTCTCTTCAAAGACCCCGTCCTCATGGGTATTTTTCCTGCACCACCACCGCACACCGCTCAAGTTAACATGATCTCTAGGTCTGACGACCCATGGCTCATCCCTATGCTTGAGCAGGTGACTGAGTTTGGAGAATAGATTCCCTTAACTGGACGACATGCCCATATCGTTCAGCCTTATCTGGATGACTTGCCAGCTCACTCAGCTAGGCGAGAGGACCACCCTGAACACCTCCGCCAGATTTTCCTTCGCTGTAGGCGCTACAATATTATGCTTAATCCTCATAAATGCGTCTTTTGCGTGGATTCTGACCGTCTTTTGGGATTCATAGTCTCCAAAGACGGAATTCACCTTGACCCTTTAAAGTTCGAGGCTATCATCAATCTCCCATCACCCTCCTCGTTATATCAATTGCAGAGTCTGCAGGGAAAAGCTAACTTCCTTCGACGCTTTATCCCGAACTACGCTGAGGTGGCCAAAGGATTCACGCGTCTCTTAAATCAGAACGTTCCCTTCCACTGGGACAAAATTTCTCAACAATCCTTTGAGAAGCTTAAGACGTTACTCGTTAATGCTCCTTTGCTTCGTCCTCCTAACTATCACCGTGATTTGACTTTGTATCTCGCCGCCGCGTTTAGCACCATAGCTATGGTTTTGGTGCAGGATGACGATGATGGAAATGAACATGTCATTTATTATCTGTCACGGAACCTTCTCGACATAGAAACACGTTATGCTCACATCGAGAAGCTGGCATTAGCTGCAGTACACGCTGTGCAGCGCTTTCGCCACTACATCCTGTTGCGCACAACAATCGTGGTTTCGGATTGCAACCCCATGACATATATTCTTTCTCGATAATTACTGGGGGGAAAATACTCCAAATGGATCGTTATCCTTCAGGAGTTTGACTTAGAGTTCACCACTGCTAAGTCGACCAAATCACTGGTTTTTGCGGATCTTATTTGCTCGCTCCTGACGGACTCCACCCCATATTATTCCGAGGATCATACCCCGAACAAAACTCTTTTCCTTATTAGCACTCGCGACCCATGGTACGGCGATATTATTGTGTATATTCAGACCTCAACGTTTCGGTCTGAGTTGACTAAAGATGCCCGACATCGGATTCGGCATCAGTATCAACCCTACCGTATAGTAGGAGATACTTTATACCGCGTTGGAGTAGATTTGGTGCTCCGACGGTGCCTCACCCTGGAAGAGGCTAAAAAGGTCCTAAATGACTAGCACAGTGGTGCCTGTGGTGGTCATATGTCCGGATATTCCACTGACAAGAAAATTCTGCGAGCAGGTTACTTCTGGCCATCCATATTCAAAGACTGTATCGTCGCAGTCCGCAAATGTCACGCGTGCCAGGTTTTTCAACGCAAGATGCACACGCCACCTCTCCCTATGCATCTTGTTATTACAATTGGCCCTTTCGCAAAATGGGGTGTATATTTCATGATGTGTAACCCTCATTTGGCCGGGGGGCATGCATATATAATCATTGCCGTAGAATACTTTACGAAGTGGGCCGAAGCGATGCCTACACTAGCTGCTGACGGTAAGACAATGGCTCAATTTATCTTCAACCACATTATTGCATGTTTCGGGGTCCCTCAGGACATTGTAACCGATCATGGTACTCACTTTTGGGATTATATGATGGTCGAGCTGACATCAAGATTGGGCTTACGACACGATAGCTCAATGCCATATTACCCCCAGGCAAATGGCCAGGTTGAGGCAGTGAACAAGGTTTTAGTCACAATGCTTCAACGAACAGTTGGAATTCATAAGTCCAATTGGCACCTCCAATTGTTCTCAGCTCTATGGGCCTACTGGACGTCAGCAAAGAGTGCAACTAGATTCACACCATTCCAACTGGTGTATGGTCTGGAAGCAACTCTTCCAGTTGAGTGCGAAATTCCTTCATTGAAATTAGCTGTGGAAATTTTACCGGACACTTCTCCTGAAGAAGAGCGTCTCTTATACTTGGAACGGTTGGATGAAAACCGCCACTTGGCTGCTTTAGTCATTGAGGCACAAAAGAAGTAGGTCAAAGCTCACTTTGATCAATCTGTATCTCCACATTCCTTTGTCGAAGGAGACCTTGTCCTCCTATACGACCAAGCGCACGATAAACTTGGAGAAGGAAAGTTCCAACCTATGTGGCATGGGCCCTACATAATAAAACAAGTATTGAAAAATGGGGCTTATGAGCTCATTGATTATGAGGGAGTTCCATTGGTGTAGCCTAGAAATGGGCTGTACCTGAAAAAATACTACGCTTGAAGTTATTTTTGGTGTGGTGTGTGTACATAGGTGTGTTTTCATTTGTGTGCATGTTTGGTGTGGTGTGCATGTAAGCATATTTCTGCTGATCGGGTCTCCCTGATTGTGCAGATGTCTATTACTCCATTTGTGGGTTTCGCGGATGGTGCCTCTCGCAGTACCAGGAATTTGTCTTCAGCAGCATGGGTAATCTATGGTCCTGCTGGTGAGTTGGTTAGCCTGCAAGGTGTGTGTCTGGGTCCTGCTAAAAATAATATCGCGGAATATAGTGCTGTATTGGAATTATTAACCGAGGTTGTAAACCTCAGCATTTATGAATTACTTGTGTATCTAGACTCACAACTTGTAGTTTTACAACTCAATGGTCACTATTAAGTAAGAAATCCATCCATTTTACGTTTGTATCTGCGTATTCATTTACTGGAGAGAAATTTTGATTATATCACATATCAACACATACCCAGGCATATGAATACATTAACAGATGCAGTAGCTAATATGGTTTTAGATAGACATTTGCGTAATTTATAAACAAAACATCATCACATGTGAAGAGATCCATCTAGAAATAGGTATGTATATATATATATATATATATATATATATATATCGAAATGTTTACATAGTGTGCATTACATAAATCAAAATATACATGTTCGTCTTAATACAACCGGAGACGACATGTCTCTCAAAAAATATGCATGAGAAAATCCCTAATGTCTAATCTGCATGGTGCTCATGATAACAAGTCACGGCACGCACTAAGCGTCTCAACAGTCGGTGGAGGTGACTGGGCACCCCTACAGTGTGTCGCTGGTATGCTAGCGGAACATCTGCTAGCCGTGCATAGTCTGGGATCCCTCGGGCAATGCCCTCTAGGTTCTGAATCAGTTCACCTCCCTCGCCACCCTCCGCCTGAGGGTCATGTTCGACATGGGTTCTCCGCGCGATGGGCGACATACCCGCGGGCCTTTCTGGGATGACATCTTCATACGCATAACAACTGTCATTAGAACGAACATGTATTACCAAAAAAAAATCATAAATACAAAAAATCAAAAAGAGAGTATCATACCCAACTCCTCATCCCACTCATCTCCCTCTAGGAGTGGAAGATCGGGATCTCCGGTGAAATCGGTCCCAGCATAGGGCCAATCCTCGACCACAATCAACTGCCGTCATAACCACATAAAAAACTCGGGTCTCCAGGACATCTGTTGACCCCCTCCTGACCTGGGCATGAGTGCTGCCCAACGAGCCATCCTCGGCTCTCGTGGTATCGGCTCAGCGACTATGGCCCCTTGGCCCTGGAAGATAGGTCGTCGTTCCAAGATGAATGACACCAGAATGGAACCGTAGCTGAACTGTTTTAGTTTGGCTTGTTTACATTTCATCAGCTACCTCTTGATGTTGACTGTTACTGCAGTGGCCCAATCAAAAAATGTGGGGCTCATACACTCAGAGCCTAGAAGGAGTTGGGCTTTGGTGGCTTCATGCGGGGCCTGCGATCCTACGGCCCGCGTAATGGTGTGTAGCACTACTTTGAGTGCTAGATCCTCGACAGTGTGAATGTCTACCTTTCCGCTTCCTGATCCAATTTGTACCCTTGGGCACACCCTCGCCATTACCTGCTCCATCTTTTCACCAGATGGTCTGCTCCCTGTCAATATGGGCACTGGACCTTTGCGCGACAGTCCGGTTATGAAGTATACGTCAGAAACCTCCAGTTCCAACACCTCGTCTCGAAGCTTGAATACTTCTTCATTTTCGTCCCAAATACTGACCAGGTACTGTAGAAGCTCCGGTTGAGCTCATAAGCAAGGTGTCAGGAAGAATTTCTTGAGCCCATAATTCTTGAGGGCATTCATACAAGTTTCATTCTCCATGGCTAATTCATCCTCTTTCCCATGCTCCCTCTCTTTCCATTCGATCACCATTGTACTCGGTTTCCTACATCAACAAGGTAAAAAACCCTTGATTAGATCTCTATCATGCTTGAAAATCCATTTGAGTCACCCACAAATTGGAAATTCAAAGCGGAAAACTAAATTGCGCCATTGGCGAGACTATTTTCCTAACAGTCGTGCCAGTTGACACAGGCCCTTTGTATGAAAAAGGCCATTGGCGTGGGTCTGTGCCCGATACCCGCGCCAATGGGTGGAGCCCTAAAATTAAAAAAATATTTCACAGGAGTCTAATGTGCAATGGGAAACTTTAAAAAATGGTTTAAAATGGAGTACAGGGAAGTGCCTCTTACCTGGAACGAACGGGAATCTGAATAGTAGCCCGGATCAGTCGCAGTCGCCGTCAGAAGTTTGCACACAAATGGACCACTGTTGCTCTCCAATGAGGTAAATAGTAAAGTAATTTTGTTTTTACCATTTGAGACTTATTTATAACTTTTTGAAATCTATTTAGGTTTTAAAAGTCATTTTTTTATTAATATTTTAATATATTTTGTCGAAAATGGATTTTACACTTGCCTTTCTGTGCAGCAGTAGGTTTTTTACGTGACTTAAACGGTGAAACGAGTTGTATTTTATACTTTTTTCAGACTCGGTAAAAACACGAAAAAGTCATTTTGGAGTCATCTTTCAGCTCTTTTCTGACTCTCTAAACATGAAAAGATTTCTGAGGCCCTTATCATTTCGATCTCGTTAAAGTGGCTATGAAACGACATCTACCCAGTATATGTTTACCCCTTTTTCGGGTTGGGATGGATTATTTACGAAAAAGGAATACCCTGGTCTATCGCGACTGGGAGGTTTTCTTAGATATTGTTTTCTACCTTTTCGGGTCTGAGAAACTATTTACAAAAAAGGGACCGTTGGAGTTTACTTTTCCGCTGTCTTTTCAAACTCCCTAAATATGAAAAGACGCCGAGTTCTTCCTTTGTCAGACTCGTTAAACCCTGATGACATCAGATTCAATCGTAATGATGCTATTCGAGTCGCTCCTTCCTAGGGCTCGTTAAATGTACTAGGATGGATTTGTCCGAAGAACGGACTTATATTACAAGAATATTCTATCCCCTTCAAGCTTTTTATCAAAAATAATTGGGGTACTCGCCAGAAATGGTGGGGAAAAATGGAACCAGGATCATTGTCGTGTTGGCAGTATGTCGCTCTAGAGCATGGCACTTGTCTGCATTCGTGTCGGGTTGGGGACATCTCATCTCGTTTTTCACTTGCCTCCATGGGTTTGGGTAATCCCTTTTGACCTCTCATCTACTCTTTGCCTAGTCGCCATGACCTTTGAACTATTGATGTCAAATACTGCCAAACTCACTGTCGTGCCGCCATATGTTCAAGAGAAGTTGACCTCTGCAAGTACCAACCTTCCTCTGATTCTCATCTTATCGTGATTCACAAAGACATTATGTTCCTCTGTCTCGCGTCGATGATGTGGGAAACACTATGGCCCACCTTCGATCAAGGTCACTTCCTGTCGACTTCAGCTCATTATCCAGGAAGCTGATCTAGAGACTCCCTTCTGGTACCTTGGAGCCTGCATGCCTAAATGGCAGGTTCTTCGCATTCGACACGAGGTTTTCATCATTGGCCTCCGTTCGAGTGATTATACGGGTGTTCGACGCCAGCTCATTAATTCACATGCCGTAGATTGTACCTGTAGTACCTTGAGGGCCATTGTCATTATTGGTGGTTCCTCTCGCGTCTGTTAACAGCTTTCATCATTGGCTGGTAATCAGACGATGTTCTTGCATGTTTGACTTCAGCTCACTTATTCGCATGCTTGAACTTGTACTTTGTTCGGGTTGAGATGGAGCACAAGACCCTGATTTGGATTCTGCCCGTTATAATCCAGGCTGCGATTTTGTGGATTATTATGATTAGTTACATGACTCACTGATTGGATGGCTGCGACCATACCTGATTCTATTTATCGATCCTTACTGGATGGCTACATCCATGCCTTGGATCTGGATTATTGTATACTTTGTTATGGATGGCTACGCCCATACCACGTATATATCATGTATTTGAGAAATCAGTTGTACTTCTTCAGGCAGGTTTTCCGACAGCGGAGTTTTCAGTCGGACACGTTCTCGTAAAGCATTTCACCCCTCTCTCTCGTTTGGGCCTCATACTTTAGGGGGCATATGTTACATAGCAATTTGTCACCATCCCTGCAATTCCCCATCCCGCACAATTGGAGGGCTCATTATGTGACCTGTGAGCAGTGTCATAACTTGAAAACACTTTCATGGCATTCCCCTAAACATGTACTCTCATTGCCCTGAAGACAACTCCTTGTGAAAAACCCTAAAAACACCCCTTTTTGCAATATTGGCGTGGGTATCTAGTTCATCACCCATGCCAATGGGGGAAATCCTTCAAAGAGGGCACGCCAAGTGGCGCTCTTTCCCAGAGTCGCACTCGCGCCAGCCAATTTAAGGAGTGTTTTTTAAAATAAATGGCGGAAGTTTCGTCCTAACAAATTCATGGACTGCTATCTATCTTGAGTTGGGAGGTTTGGCTACGGATTTCCATACAGAGGAAGTGGTTTGCCACCTCTCATGGAAGCTTCCTTGATGATAGGGCCAATTCCATGATTATAGGGATTCCAACTCCCCTTCCTCCATCTATAAAAGCTTGCTCATCTCCTTTGCAAGCTAGTCTTCAAGTTCCCAAATTCCCAAGAGCCTTATGCTGCAAGAGTCTCCATAATTCCCTTAAGGCAAAATTCAAGCAAGGAGACTATTGTCAATATCCGAAGAGAGAGGTTTGTCCCATCCTTGATAGGCTTTTCGAGACGTGTTATGCTGGCGACCCTCCGAAGGAGAATTCAATGTCAGAACTTGGTTGTAATTTTCCTTTGATTGATTAACAATAAGCGAATATTGGTTATGGTTCCTGTTTCTGCTCAATCTAGTCTCCTAAATTGAGTTCATTAATTGTCAACTAGGGTTGGTAAACTACTGAAGTGTGGTGCACTATATGTGCCTAGGTATTTGTTTCTCACTACGTTGTGTCTAGTGCTTTTATGATGTTTTTGGTTTTTTTTTATGGTTTTATGTTCACAAGGAAAGAACTAAATGCTGGTGAGAAGAAGCTATTGGTTAAAAACAGAGTGAAGCCTAAATTATGAATGGAAAATGGCAAATGCAAATACTAAAACAGAACAAAGCCTAACTATGGCTAGCAAACAACAAATACAAATCTTGATAATGACTTCAAGGAAATAAATCACAACATGAGCTTAAACTTGGCCAATTCATTCATTAACGATGTTTTGGAAGAGCTTGAGAAATGGGCAAGTTAAGTGTAAATGAAGTTCTCCTAACTAAACAATCAAACAATCAACTTACAATGTTACAACATCTCATCCATGTTTAAAGATCTATTGGAATATATTTGGAAAAGAAATTTGTAGCATCATAAGATTTCTATTCTAAACTAGCTTCTAATTCTATTCTGCAACTCAATTTAACACCACTAGGCCTCACTCAGAAGTTATAGATTTCCTTTTTAGAATGGTCTTTTGAGAAAAGGCTTGTTTTTGAAATGGTAAAAAAAGGTTGCAAAATACTCTAGGTCTTAGACTGATACTAACTCCTGTCCAAATGATTGTGTATTAATGTAAGGTTGGAACAAAAGAAGTTTTGTAAATAATGAAGACCGTGGTATTTAAATTTAACAACTAATATGATTTAAAATGCAATGGATGGCAACTAAACTGGAGTGCTAATACAGCGAGCTAAAACTAAACTAGAGTGCCACTAGTCTATTTGAAGTACGGTGAACAATGTTAAACTGAAAGGCCATTATCAAACTGGAAATGAAATGACAGAGCTGAATCACATGCATTCTACCTCCGGAGTGCTATAACTAACTTAACATGCAACTAACCTAAGGAATTCTACAGCCCATCTCATTCAGTATGAATGATGTTTTGGAAGAGTTTGTGAGAACAAGTGTGGCTGTATTATTCACAACAATTGAACATAAACACAAGACTGAAAGCAAATACAACTAAAATCTAAGACACCATAGCTACTTCTTACTCATTTTTATGATATTTTGGAAGAGCTTTGTAAGAGAAATATTGGCTATGCCACTTAGTGTAAACCAGCAACTGAAACCTACAATACCACATTTATGCCTTATTCATCATAATGATATTTTGGAAGAGCTTATTAGAGTAAGTCCAATTGTGATAATTAACGAAAGAGAATGCAATTCAAACCGAAAATACCACAGCTATGCCTTATTCATCATAATGATATTTTGGAAGAGCTTATTAGAGTAAGTTTAGCTGTGATAATTAATGTAAACAAATATGAACATAAACTTCATAAACTTGCCTAAACTAGAAATAGAAACGAGACTAAAATACTTATCTACTGTATAAACAAGGCCGCTCAGGAGGCAGGGGCCCTCTACCACCAGAGTAGAACGAAATCTAGTTCAAGATCAACTCAACACGTTCAAGGAAATGTTGCTTCTTTCATTAAAGAGGAATTACTTCAAAACAAATTATTCTCGGACTTCAAATATCTAGCAGTCAACCATAAAATCTAACGAAAATCTAACCTCGTCTCTCGGTTTCCCGAGCTACATTTATAGCAAATTTACATAACAGAACTTGAGATAATACAGGGATTACTATCTTTCCATATTAAAATCGAACTAGAACTCTAAAGGTGGCATCGTAATATGACAAAGGACATCTGGACTGTCCTTGTCCTATTAGGAGTCTATCTCCTATTTTGAGTTCCCGTGTACATAACCACGTACATAATTCCGTTCGATCTTCATGGAGAGCAACAAATGCTGAGGGCATGACGTGGAATATGAACATGTGTGGCTTTCCCTAAGAGGACATCTGAAACCTGCTTAAACATGAAGATGGCTGCAGAATTGGCAACTAGCTACAGAATGTCTGCATTCTGTAGCTAGTTTCAGTTCAAAAAGTACTACAATGAAAAAATCGTAAAAAACATAGCAAGTTAGCCATGATATTCATTCTTAAAGCAATTTTAACTAATTTCATTGATCATTTGAGCCTGGGATTAATAATGGTCAAAAGAAATGGAGTGGAATGTGGTGGAAGAAAGAACATTTTTGGAGCTGAACATACCCCCACTGCTAGATTCTTGCATGTCCTCATGCAACTATTCCATGAACTCAGAGACCTCTGCAAGAACATCCAACCCTCTTCTTCTGCTCTGCCTAGTAGTTAAAGGCCTTCTGGGCTTCCTGATGACTAACTTGAACCTTAAATTGGTAAGTGCCCTGATTAACTTTTTGTTCCTCTTTTTCAACTTTTCATTGGCCTTTTCCACTTTGTCCATTTGTAGAGACAGGGTTGAGTTCATACTGGTTTTTAGTTTAACTTGCTCCCTTAGAATATCATTCTCAGTCCTGATATGTATATTAATTACTTCTAGCTCGTACTTATCTCTTCTTAGCACATCTATTTTGGACAGTGGAGGACTAGGGGTTCTGTCTCTACTCTCTAAAGCTTTTCTCTCGAATGTTTCAACATAGTTGTAAATTTCTTGCTGTGCAGGATCAATTTCTGGAACTTCTTCATCAAAATCCTCCTCAGTAGTTTTTTCTTCATCTTCTATGTTTATAACTCCATTTTGTTTAAATTTTTTTTTCTTTAGTATGCCTCTCAGTCTGTGGCTCCTCCTCGGTTGAGATGGCCCTTCTCCTTTTTCTCTGGCAAATTTTCTTATGACCCTCTCTTTCTTAAGTTGCTTCTTAATCTAAACTAATTTTTCAGAGATCATTTCTTCACTGCTTTATTGTATTGTTTTACCAATTTCGGTTTTGGAGGATCTCCATCTTCTGCTTCTTTTTGTAGGTTCATGTTCAGGTGGAGGTTCCTTTGGTTCCTCAAAGTGATTTCTCACCAAGAAGTTATCCCAATTATCCCCTATTTTTCTCAAATGATGTTCAATCAAAATCTTGACTAAACCATGGTGGTATAAGGTTGTCTCCAGAAATTGAATTCTCTTTTGGACACTTGAAGCCAATTTCTTTAAACTTTGAAGCAAGAAATAGGGAAAATTAAGTTCTTCTTCTAGGAAATGCATTATCAACCTAATATGGTAAACATAGAAAGTACCATATCGACCTTCACAAGTGATGAATTTTTGTAGGATAAGCAACATGTTTTTCCATTTGTTCTTTAATGCAGAACTAGGGATACCCTTTTTAAAAACAGTGACATCCATACCTGGTGACTTGAGTATCTGTTTCCATGCTTCATTATGGAATTCTCTGTTCTTAAACCACCTTTCTCCTTGTCTAGGTAGTGCTGTTGCTTCTGAAATAAAAGCCTTTGTGATAGTGAGTTTAATATCTCCAACTTCAACCTCGGCCCCATTAAAAGATCTTGCAAAAGTTTTAGTAACTTCTTTGTGGAAGCTACTGAATTTTTCAAGGAATTGAAACCATCCTGCTTGTTGTAAAATTTCTCGAATTTGGGGATAGCCTTCCAAGTATTTAGTGCCAACTGGTTCTGTTCTCACGATGAGGCCCATAACTCTTCTTCAATTTTAAATTCACCAGCTTTCTGCTAACTATGAGAATGGTCGTTAACAAGTTGTTTTTGCTCCCCAAATGTTTCCTCTGTTTCACGGTGACAATGATTGTTACAGAATGAAATGGTTAAGAGTTGGCTGCGGGAAGGAGTGATATGGAATGGTTACGGAATGAATTAATGAGGTGAGGTGAAGAAAATGAATCAATGAGTGAAAATACCGCGGAGATATTTTGTAACGAATTCAAAACCATCATTAAATGCTTATTGACGTGACCAATCCAATCACTTTAGCACTTTAACCGTTTAGATTTTGAAATGATGATCGGATATGGGTTTTGAAGTGGTGGAATCATAAGGAGTTTTATCCAAAGTTTTTGCGGGAGATTTGTGAGGCAAGATCAAAAAAATTAATTAAAACACTTTTTGAATAATATACAACTAAACTATGCTAAAAATTTTCATGATATGTCATTATAATCACTTCATACCTTTTCCTTTGCTTTGATTTTCTTGTGATCTTCATATGCTTTGTTTTCTCCTGAAAATCATCAATTTTTGAGTCTTCATAACCTTCTTAATCTTGGCTTGTTCTTGGATATGCAGGATCATTTTGTTGCAAATTAAATGATTGCTGGTCAGTGCCTTCAAGATCTGTAGTTGCAGGATGTCTGTCTGGTTGCAGAAAGTCTGATTAGCTACAGAATGTACTTGTAGAGAACTTGAAACATGGAATGGAATGGTTTGGAATATAAGTGGAATGTTGTATGGAATGAGTGAAGATGGATGATGAAATATGGTATAATGGAATATGTATGAAGTGAATGATGGAGTGGGATGGATCACAACTTATGAAATGGAGTGAAAAAGTGCCCTGCAATTTCTGCTGTGTATTATTCAATTGCAGAAAGGAGATCAAACTTAAAGATCTGAAATGGAAATGAAGTGGACCATGAAGTGAAATGGATGAAGTGTGGATGAATGAATGGAATTAGATATGATATGAATGAATGGAATGAAATAAATGAAGTATGGAATGAAATGAAGTGAAATAAGATGGATCATAAGTGAAATGGATCTGCACTTATGCTTTTGTAACAGCTGCTTGTAAAAAAACAAAATGGAAAAGTTAGAGTGTCAGAAAGATTCTGATTTTCACTCCATCTTTTCTGTATAAACATGCCAATCAATGATTGGTTTTCATTTCTATACTTTATTTTATTTTATTTTATATATATATATATATATATATATTTTTTTTTCAATAAGTTCGACTTCAGAAAATTTGATTAAGTTGATGAAGAAGAAAGATTCTTCTTCATTATCTTCACATCACTGTTTTCCTGGAACTTCTTGACAAATTCTTCTCTTGAGAGTGTTTTGTGATACAACTTCAATATATGACCATTCACAAGAAAAGTAACCTCTTCTTCATCTACTGTCCTGATTTTTATTGCTCCATTGTCAAAAATTCTGACAATTTCATATGGCCCAAGCCAATGGGTTTGAAATTTACCTTAAAAATCCTTGAACTTTGAATCAAACAAGACAGCCCAGTCACCTTCTTTGAAATTCTTTTCTTTGATGTACTTGTCATTCCATCTAGCCCTCTGCTGTTGGACTATACTGGTTTTCTGAACTGCATCTTGTCTGATCTCATCCAATTCATTAATCTGCTCCAATCTATGCTTTTGTGCCTCTGATAGATCAAGTCCTAGCTGAACTGCCATTTTGAAAGTTTGAATCTAGAACTCTATGGGAAACAAAACTTGCTTTCCATAAACAAGTTCATAAGGAGTATGGTTTTTTGTGCTTCTCCATGTAGTTCTATAGGCCCACAAGGCTTCAGGAAGCCTATCTACCCAATCTTTTCTATGTAAATGGATAGTCTTTGTTAGGATCCCTTCAATAACCTTATTAGTAGATTCCACTTGACCATTTTCTTGTGGATGATAGGGAGTAGATTTTCTGTGTCTGATTTTGTACCTCTCCATCATTTGTTCCACTAGCCTTGATGTGAATTGAGCTCGATCTGTAACAATTTCCCTTGGGACACCAAAACGAGTAAAAATATCCTAAAAAAGAAAATTAACTACAGATGCTTCATTAGAAAAAAGTAATGGCTTGGCCTCTACCCATTTGGTAACATAATCAGTGCAAACTAATATATATCTCTTTTGTCTTGATGGAGGACTAATAGGTCCTACAAAATCCAGAGCCCATTTTTCAAAAGGTTCAATATGTACCCGAGGCTGCAATGGCATCTCACCTGAAGGAGAAGGTTTCCCTACCCTTTGGCAACTGTCACACCTTTTGACATACTCTTTAGCATCTTTAAACAAGTATGGCCAATAATATCCTAAGTGAAGGATCTTATAGGCTGTCCTCTTGTCAGCAAAATGTCCGCCACAAGGTTCATCATGACATGCCTTGAGAATCTCAGGCATTTCATCTTCCCGAACACATCTCCTAATGATAAAATCTGGACCTGTCCTGTACAACTCATTAGCAACCCATGAATATTTTGCACTGTCATAAATGATTTTTCTTTTCTCTCTTGCATTCATTATTGAAGGAAATTTCCTTGAAACTAAATAACTAGCAATGTCAGTAAACCAAGGAGTCTGAGTAGAAATTGAGAAAAGATATTCATCAGGAAATTGATCTTCAACTGGAGTGTCATCTTTGATGTTTTGGAGTCTAGATAGGAAATCAGCTACTGTGTTTTGTTTTCTAGGCCTATCTAGAATGGTAATGTTGAATTCTTGTAAAAGTAATAACCATCTTATAACTCTTCCATTAGTAATTGATTTGTTCATTAAGTATTTAATTGCAGAATGATCTGTGTGAACAAAACTTTCATAGCCTGTTATATAGTGTCTGAATTTGTTTATGGCATGAACAACAGCTAAAAACTCTTTTTCAGTTACAGTATAGTTTAACTCTGTAGGAGTCAAATTTTTACTGGTATAGTAGATGGCATAAGGAATCGGGTCTTTTTGTCCCAATACTGCTCCTAGAGCTGTATCTGAGGCATCTGTTGAAATGTGAAAAGGTAACTTCCAGTTAGGTCCCCTTAAAATAGGTTCTTTAAAAATTTTTGTTTTTAGGGTCTCAAAGGCTAACTGGTAATCAGAATTCCATTTGAATTCACAGTCTTTGGTAAGCAATTTAAAGAGTGGAGATGCTATCTTGGTGAAGTTTTCTATAAACCTCCGATAATATCCTGTAAATCCTAGAAAACTCCTAACATCTTTTTGACAACTTGGAATAGATAAGTTAGAGATGACTTCAACTTTTAACTCATCAACTCTAATCCCATCCCCTGAAATGTGATGCCCCAAAACAATACCTTCAGTAAACATCATGAAACATTTCTCATGACTAAGTGAAAGATTTTCTTCTTGACATCTCTTTAAAACTTTTTCCAAGTTTGCTAAAGCTTCTTCAAATGTGTTTCCATAAACTGTGAAATCATCCATATATACCTCTACACAATCATATATTAGATCTGAAAAAATTCCTAATACTGCCCTTTGGAATGTTGCAGGTGCATTCCATAATCCAAATGGCAATACTCGGTAAGCATAGGTACCCCAAGGACAGGTAAATGTGGTTTTGTCTTGGTCCTCAAGTGCTACTTGAATTTCATTATAACCACTAAACCCAACTAGAAATGAGAAGTACTTTTTGCCAGCTAATGTATCTAACACTTGATCTATAAAAGGTAAGGGAAAATGATCTTTAAGAGTAGCTTTGTTTAATTCTCGGTAGTCAATACATACCCTCCATTTACCATTTTTCTTTGGTACAATTACCAAAGGAGAAACCCACTGACTATCTGAAATAGGATAGATAAAGTTGACATTCAATAATTTCTGCAATTCTTCTTTAACAATCTCCCTAAGATTTGGATTCATCCTTCTTTGAGGTTGTCTGATTGGTTTACAATTTTCCTCTATGTAGATGTGATGAGTGCAAGTCTTAGGGCTTATCCCTTTCATATCATTGTACTCCCATGCATATGCAGAAGAATGTCTCTGTAATATCTTGACTAGCTCTTCTTGTTGAGATTTCTCTAGGTTCTTGTTTATGTTTAAAGTTTTTCCTGGAAATATCTCAATTGTAGAGCTGCCAAATTTATCCATGGAATAGAGAGACATCTGCCTTGATGAAAAAAAATCAATGTTGGATTCTTCTTGAAATTGTTCATGTTTATGTTCCGAAGAGGATTCAAAGTTTTCTAAAGTATTCAGAATTTGACTATCTTCACTAATTTCTGAAATTGTGAAGAGAGGTTATAAGTCTTCTTCATCCTCTATCCATTGAGTATCATCTAAATCTGTAATTGTCCTTGCTGGAGGATACAAAGTGAATTTCTTAGTTGAACTACCATCAGAGATGTACATATCACCTGATCTACAACTAATGAAAGCATCAGCTATAGCCAACCAAGGTCTTCCTAATATAGGGTGCCCTATGCCTTTGAGCAGGATCATGGAAACTATAGGGTGGCCCCAAGAATCTAGGACACCGGAATGTCTTCTATTACCCCATCAAAGCCAGATCACAGATTCATCACACTGTAATAATGTGGGTGTAAAAAGAATATTAGGAAGTTTTATTTTATCCATGATTTGTCTACTCATGATATTGATTTCTACTCCTAAATCAATAAGTGTGTTTTGGATCTCAATTCCATTGATGTGTATTTTAATAATTGGATTTCCCGGGTCTAGATACTTTGGAATAGCACTCTTACGCATCATGATATCTGCTATTTTTCCTGCCAAATGACTCTGTCTCTCTTATTCTTTTCTTGTTTTCTTCATGCTCAACTCCTTTATTGTCTTTGCTAAAATTACTTCTTGATGGCTTGTAATAATGGAATTCCATTGCAAACATTTCTTAGCTCATCTAGGAAATCATAATTAGGCACCATGATTTGTTTTTCTACACCTCTATCAATTTGTAATCTTTCTGGAAAAGGAGGTGTAGGAATGGATGTTGATGGCTGCTCTAATAAAGGAGTTGAAATTATTGGTTCTTTTTGTTTTGATTTTTCAATGTTTGGGTCTTGAAAAGATGTGTCTTTTTCAATACTTTTATTTTCTCGTAGAGAATCTTCCTCAGAGTTGTCTTGCTCTTGTATAATCACATAAGGTTTCCTCTTTTCAAGTATTCTTCCAGACCTAAGTTGAACATCACTAAGATCTAGAGGAGTAATTAAATAAGTTGGAAACTGTTGGCCTTCTATCATATATGTATTCTGAGGATATTTATTGTTGGGTTTTGGTATGGGTTGAGCTGGCAATTGATTTGATTTTTGAGGAAATGGTAATGGAAGTGGTTGATTTTTATGTTGAGGATTTTTTTGTTGAGGAAAATGTGGATATGGTGGATAGGATGGTGGATACTGATAGTACTGAGAGTATCTTCCGTAGGGATTTTGTGCCCCTTGTGCCCAAGCTTGAAATTGATTTTGAAATTGGGGCCAAGGTTGCTGCCAAGAATTTCAATTTGGTGGAGGTTGATTATACATTTGATCATGAAATCCTTGTGTTTGAGGTCCTTGCCAAGGCCTTCTAGAGACAAAATTAAGAGATTATGTGGAACTTGTAGGAAATTCCTCTTGAAAGACAGCTTTAAGACTAGGAAGTGAAGGACAAATCTTGGTCTCATGTTTTTTTAAACAAATGACACAGGTCTCTACAACTTTTGCATCCAAAGGACTCTCTCTTAAGGCATGCTTCTTTCTACATCTGGGACAACAGATTGCTAAAGCATCAGATTCAGCTTTTTGGTTGTTTTGTAACTTAAGGGTGTCTATTTGTTCATTAAGACTCCCTAAGATGTCAGATTTGAATTCATCAAGCATATGCCCTATCTCTGCCCTACTTACTGTCCCAGAAGCATACTTACTTACCCATGCAAGAGCAGGATCTCTTAGACCTTTTGCAGTTTTAGATTTCCCTCTTGAAAGGTTGATACATAACTCAGCTATTTCAGGTAATGTGAGCTGAGATATATCCCCTTTTCCCATCATGTTAAGGATATCCAACCATTCATCTCTAATTGTTTTCAACAAGAGAGCTTTTAAGGTGTCTTGATCTAAGTTTTCCATTTTTTCTCTTTTGATGTTGTAATGAAATCTTTCCAACAAATCTTCCAAGTTTTCATCTTCTTTTTGTAACATCTTAAGCACTTCCTCCTTATGATTGAATAGAATACAATAATCCAAATACCTCTATAGAAATGCTCGTTTCATGTCTTCCCATGTCCTAATATAACTGTTGATCAAACTCATGAACCACTTCAATGCTGCTCCTTTCAATGTTGAAGGAAATAATTTAAGTTTTTGAGCATCTTGTAAGTAGTCATAAGTTCTACATAGGACTTCAAATTCAAATAGGAAGGTTTCAGGATCTTTAGTTTTAAATCCATAGAATTTTGGAAGGACAGAGGGTGAAATATTTTTCATAGTTGTATTAGTTTCTTCATCTACCATAGGAAACCCAAAAGAGCTTCCCATCTCTCTTCTACCTCTTCCTCTTCCTCCTTCACCTTCTGCACCTCTACCTCCTTCTCCTCTACCTCTACCTCTACCCCCTCCAAATAATGTGTGTTCTCCATTAAAGACTCCTCCTCCCCCTTCTTCTGCCATAGTTTATTCTTCTGTGGAAGTGGAAAAGTTTGTGTCTCTAGCAAGGGTCCTTGAATCTTCTTCTAAGGCAGGTTCAGTGGATGAAGTGGAAGGTCTTTCTAATGGAATATCTGATCCTAAGTCCTCTAGGAGTCTAATATTAGTAAGGGATGGATTGTAGGTCTGAGTTGGAGGTGTACTGGCTCTTGGTCTAGATGAAACAAGTGGTGTTCTAGGGATCAAGCTTCTGTTGCTACTTCTTATGAATCTACCCCTTGAGTCTCTCTCTCTATGCATATAATTGTTTTTGGGAGTTAAGAAATAAGGCTACCTAGTTACACTTCCCCAGCAATGGCGCCAAAATTTTTGTGCTCAACCTAGTCTCCTAAATTAAGTTCATTAATTTTCAACCAGGGTTGGTAAACTGCTGAAGTGTGGTGCACTATATGTGCCTAGGTGTTTGTTTCTCACTACGTTGTGTCTAGTGTTTTTATGATGTTTTTGGTTTTTTTTTTTATGGTTTTATGTTCACAAGGGAAGGAACTAAATGCTGGTGAGAAGAAGCTATTGGTTAAAAACAGAGTGAAGCCTAAATTATGGATGGAAAATGTCAAATGCAAATACTAAAACAGAACAAAGCCTAACTATGGCTAGCAAACAACAAATACAAAGCTTGATAATGACTTCAAGGAAATAAATCACAACATGAGCTTAAAATTGTCCAATTCATTCATTAACGATGTTTTGGAAGAGCTTGAGAAATGGGCAAGCAAAGTGTAAATGAAGTTCTCCTAACTAAAAAATCAAACAATCAACTTACAATGTTACAACATCTCATCCATGTTTAAAGATCTATTGGAATATATTTGGAAAAGAAATTTGTAGCATCATAAGATTTCTATTCTAAAATAGCTTCTAATTCTGTTCTGCAACTCAATTTAACACCACTAGGCCTCACTCATAAGTTATAGATTTCCTTTTTAGAATGGTCTTTTGAGAAAAGGCTTGTTTGTGAAATGGTAAAAAAAGGTTGCAAAATACTCTAGGTCTTAGACTGATACTAACTCCTGTCCAAATGATTGTGTATTAATGTAAGGTTGGAACAAAAGAAGTTTTGTAAATAATGAAGGCTATGGTATTTAAATTTAAAAACTAATATGATTTAAAATTCAATGGATGGTAACTAAACTGGAGTGCTAATACAGTGAGCTAAAACTAAACTAGAGTGCCAATAGTCTATTTGAAGTACGGTGAACAACGTTAAACTGAAAAGCCATTATCAAACTAGAAATGAAATGACAGAGCTGAATCACATGCATTCTACCTCCGGAGTGCTATAACTAAGTTAACATGCAACTAACCTAAGGAATTCTACAGCCCATATCATTCAGTATGAATGATGTTTTGGAAGAGTTTGTGAGAACAAGTGTGGCTGTATTATTCACAACAATTGAACATAAACACAAGACTGAAAGAAAATACAACTAAAATCTAAGACACCACAGCTACTTCTTACTCATTGTTATGATATTTTGGAAGAGATTTGTAAGAGTAAGATTGGCTATGCCACTTAGTGTAAACCAGCAACTGAAACCTACAATACCAAAGTTATGCCTTATTCATCATAATGATATTTTGGAAGAGCTTATTAGAGTAAGTCCAACTGTGATAATTAACGAAAGAGAATGCAATTAAAACCTACAATACCACAGCTATGCCTTATTCATCATAATGATATTTTGGAAGAGCTTATTAGAGTAAGTTTAGCTGTGATAATTAATGTAAACAAATATGAACATAAACTTCAGAAACTTGCCTAAAGTAGAAAAAGAAACGAGACTAAAATAATTATCTACTGTATAAAAAAGGCCGCTCAGGAGGCAGGGGCCCTCTACCACTAGAGTAGCATGAAATCTAGTTCAAGATCAACTCAACGCGTTCAAGGAAATGCTGCTTCTTTCATTAAAGAGGAATTACTTCAAAACAGATTATTCTCGGACTTCAAAGATCTAGAGTCAACCATAAAGTCTAACAAAAATCTAACCTCATCTCTCGGTTTCCCGAGCTACATTTATAGCAAATTTACATAACAGAACTTGAGATAATACAGGGATTACTGTCTTTCCATATTAAAATCGAACTAGACCTCTAAAGGTGGCATCGTAATATGACAAAGGACATCTGGACTGTCCTTGTCCTATTAGGAGTCTATCTCCTATTTTGAGTTCCCGTGTACATAACCACGTACAGAATTTCATTCGATCTTCATGGAGAGCAACAAATGCTGAGGGCAGGACGTGGAATATGACCATGTGTGGCTTTCCCTGAGAGGACATCTGGAACCTGCTTAAACATGAAGATGGCTGCAGAATTGGCAACTAGCTACAGAATGTCTGCATTCTGTAGCTAGTTTCAGTTCAAAAAGTACTACAATGACAAAATCATAAAAACATAACAAGTTAGCCATGATATTCATTCTTAAAGAAATTTTAACTAATTTCATTGATCATTTGAGCCTGGGATTAATAATGGTGAAAAGAAATGGAGTGGAATGTGGTGGAAGAAAGAACATTTTTGGAGCTCAACAGTTCCACTCTTGTTATTATTTATGATGATGAGTTATGTCCTTTCTGACTGACATATAGTTGAATCTACTGGATTTTACGCTTGCGTTTGTTTTGTTTCTTGCGTGTGCAGGTGTCCATCATGGAGATCGTGGGGATCATTGTTTTGGGGAAATCTCACCCTAGAGGTTGGTTGGGGTACAACCTCCACAGAGCAGGGGCATGCTACTTAACAGAGACTCACACAACCATGCACGTTTAGAAAAACTAAATAGAATAGAATGAGAAGGTTACCCGTAGGTCCTACGGTTGAAGTAGATTCACGTGGGGTCCAAACCCCCTGCAACCGTCCTTCCTTCTTAACCTGAAATACAAGAAGAAACCAGCACAAAGGACAAGTTGTACAGCATATATCTACTCTAAATGTTAGTGAGATTCATATAAAACATTAAATAAATCATAATGAATGCTTGTATAAAAAATATTCTCATACATAAAAGCATACACTAACACGTTTATTTCGGGAACAACATGGTACTTCTGTATTATAAATAGCATGTACAAAAGTAATCAAGTGGAGAGATCACTTGATCCTTCTAAGGCCTTCGCAGACCGTCGTCCGGATCCGTCCAGCCCTTGCCTCGCTAAGACTCCTTCCAAACTGGTGCATACGAGATAACATATAAAGGGATGTGTATCTCAAGGAAACAAGGGTTTCCTATAATGAACTAGGAAAGTGCAGGAGGCACGGGGAATCGGACTTGGATAGGGAATACCAACAGAGTATAATATCAATAATTCTCTCTCTCCCTTAGGCCATACACATGAGGGCTTTTTATAGTCCCTCCAAGTAGTTTCAGCAGTTGGAAACAGTTGGCCATGGGCTGGGGTGGTTGAACTACCTGAGTAACCATCAACCCAGTGCAAAATTAGGGATTTTTTATATATTTTTTAATCATTTTAATGGCATACGCGGAAAAGTCTAGTTGGACTCGCGTATACACGCGAAAAAACACGGGCATAGTCACGTATGGGGGATTTTACACTGTTTTTAAGTGAATTTGTCCAAGTCTGTAGGAATGGGTGCCCAAAAGCCATGAAGCAATCATGAATCATGTCAAGGTGAGAAATGATGCTATAACAGATGCCCCCTAATATATGAGGTCAGAAGGGGTACATGATGGCCAAAATGTATTATGCACATAGAAAGAACTTCGCAAGGACAAGAGAGGACTTCACCAGATTTCAGCCTGCCAAAAACCAATGAAAGAAACCAGAGAGTCAACTCATGCTGAGGCGGGCATACCCATGCTCAGTCAAAAATACATCATATAGGAAGTAATGAATAGATCCAACATGTATACAAGTATAGCTGAACTGAAAGTACATAGTGAATCATCTGAGCAGGGCCCGGAAATATAAGTCTAAATCAATGTCCAAGTATCACATATAGAAAGCTGAGCAACGATGGTGCAACTGGATGTCTGATCATATAAGTAACTGAATCTCCAAGTACCGGATCATAAGAGGTGGATCAAACGGTACAATCACGCAACTCGGGGACCAACAAATAAGATGCTGCTGTGCTGAACTGCAACATATAAGGGTGGACGGCATCACTGGAAGATACTGAAAGGACTGTCAAAAGTGAACCGAAACATGCTGATGCAACCCGAGGTCTTCACCGATCACTATGGCACAATTCTACACAATGGGAATAAATGAGCTGAAGTCGACCATGTGAGAAATCGTTGGATTACCGGGCATTGGTGTATCCCGTTAACCAACGCGAGACAACCCACCGATAATGATAATGAGTGTCAAGGTGCCCCAGTACAATCTGACAAGTGCGAATGAATGAGTTGAAGTCGAACACTTGAAAGAATCTACCAATCAGGAGGCAATGATGAATCCCCACTGTCGATAGCGAAGAGTCTGCCACTGATGACTGCAAACCCTAAGGTACTGAAAAAATACTCTAGACCTTATTCCCAGAGCAATGAGTCGGAGTCGATGGGAAAATATCTGCTGGAAGGAAGGCATTAAGGCATCCCACATCAGTCCAGCGCGAGTGTAACCCGCGGGCCAAGATTTGGAAGGAATCGGACGAAGTAGAGTGATGGAACCAAAACCGAAGTACGTTTCCGACATGCACAAGATGAAGCTAGCGCACGGAAGAAACCCTCTGAACCAACCAATAATGAAAGCTGACACAGAGGCGAGAAATCCACCGATAGGGTCAAATGGAAATCGAGGTACTGCACGAATCCCAAGTGTGATAATGTGTGCTGACGTCGAACACAGGGGAAACCACTCAGTCAAAGACCCATGATGATGATCAAATGCTGAGCACGAGGTCACCTATCAATGATGGAAATAGGCCCAAGGTGCAGCTCTAGGTTTGCTCTTAGAGCAATGTGTCGTAGTCGATAAGAGACAAACCCGCTGGCAAGAAGTCAATGGGGAACTTCTCAAACCAGCACGAGCAGAAGACCAAAACATCTGATGTGATAGAACATGATACTGACAAGACCGGGAAGGCCGACTGAATAATGAGTCAAGAGACACCGCAGAATGGCCGACTCAGGCTAGACTTCCCTTGAACAAAAGTACGACTCGTGATGACCATGGCAGTAAAAAGTGACACTGTATAAGTCTGTTATGCAGGAGGCACAACAAACTCTCCATATGATTGGAAGAGATAACCAACCGGGGGAGAACTGACAAGTGAAACATGGTAAAGGCTGAACCTAGGTCAAACTAGAACCATCCCAAATGAAGGAAATATATATAAGTATATGTGCTTTGTTCAAGGGCGACAACACTGACTCTGTACTGCCATCGAAATAACGAAGATACATCCCGTTCCCGCTCTTTTTGTTATATTTAATTTTTTTGTCTTTTTCATAATAAGCCTGAAAAAGAATAAAATAATGCTATGGTACAATGGATAGAACGAGTATCAAGAAAGCAGATGCACTAGTTCCGGGGTTTGGAACAATCCTATGCTCAATGCAAGGTGGCGAAAACTGGTCAGTGATACTCAGAGGAGCGTTCCATCCATGGGTACAAAGGTGTCAAGTCGTGATAGCTAAGTGCATGCAATGGTTAACTTGTACAGAAAGTCAAGGTCAAAAGTTGGCTTAAACGTCGAGTCCAAATGAAGCCGGCTAAAGGCCAGGATAAACAAGTAGCCAATATTCAATGCAGTAATACAACTTAAACGACACCATGGAGCCTCTAGGGTAAAAGCCAGAAAAAATGATAAGTGATGAAGAAGAAGAATGAAGCTTCAACACAGAAGACATGGCGGGACTAAAGAGGACTCCCGAGCCTACATAAAAAGCAGCATGGGCAACAAGTGATAGCGAAGAACTAACTAAGAAGCCCATGTAAAGGAAGGCTCTACCATCAAGTCATGATTAAATAATCGGCGAGTGAAATGGGTGTAATACTCATGACCTGATGGGATCGACCCTAAGGCAAGTGATCAGTATGGAGGCTAGTATGCAAGATGCAACAGAAAGTGATTCCCTAACCTATATGCCAGTGAAGATCATATACCTGCCGTGACGAGTCGGAAATCATGGATCAAAAATCGGAAAAAATCTCAAAATCGTCAAAATGTACCTGAAAACATACCAAACTGGGCACTTCCAAGCAATCGAGTTATACAGCATAAGATAGATCGAAAAAATAAGCATAAGGAAATTTTGCGAAAATTTTCAACTTTTTAGCCATAAATAGACAAATTACCTCTCATTTGGTTCATTATTGCATAGCTGATTTGGAAAAAGAGCTCTGGAGCTAAAAACTTGTTTCGTCAAATCAGGAACAACCGACCGTCGGAATTCAGCGAAACTTCAGGTAGGCTCCTTAATCATCCTGTTTATTCATTTTGTCTGTTTGGAAATTAAAATTAAGTGATTTTTTGCTTTGAAACCCTTGCTAAAAATTGTGTATCTGCGCATACGTGGGTTTAATGAAGGAAACCCGCGTATACATGCGACTGTGTATAGGAAAAACCGCGTATGCGCAGGGCCGAAACTTAAAAAGCGTGGCTAATGCATTTTTTGATGAAATTTCTCAGGATGACCATTTCATGGAGGGAACGTGAGCATAGCGCAGTAGACCAAGAGGTCATGCAGGACCGCGCATCGCAAAACATCCTCCGAAATTGCGGATTGTTGAAATTCTTTAAAATACCCAATATGAAAAGTAATGTGCGATTGCTAGAAATGCTCGTAAATTACTGGGAACCAGATCAGGATTGCTTCATAATTGATCAGATGCCACTACGCATAGAAGTGGAGGATATATATTTCATCACTGGACTCTCCAGGAGGGGAGAACCAGTAGACCTACACGGAAAACCCCTGGGAGGGTTAACCGTGGAAGATTATGTCCACGTATATTGCGTAGATAATTCCAAAAAGGTTGGAACGCAGATTGCAATTAGAGATATCAGGGATTTGCACATGAAGATCCTCCTTTTCACCATAAGCAGAGTGGCAGGATCTGCCTCACTACATCAGGCGTCCAAGACGCAAATGAGTATAGCTGTAGAGTGTTTGACTCATGTTTACGATTGGTACACAGCCCTGCTACTGAACATGAAACAACAGCTGACCTCTATTCGCCAAGTAAAAACTAAAAACTTTGGCTATGGTACCATTTTGACAACATTCTTCTTTGAGAGAATTCCAGCTTTGAGACCCAGAGTCATCTCGACTATCAGTAGCCCGCGGGACCCAAGAATTGCCCGTTGGGCAGACATGATGAAGAGACTGGGGGGCAGCGAAGTACCCCAAACCACATGGGATGATGAGTTCTTCCTGTGGTGGGGATAACAGATCATCGCAGTGGATGGATTTCCGAGGAGATCCAGATCTAGTACTTCCACCTGGCACAGCATGGGGAGCAGTTGGTAAGTTTTGCAAATTTTTTTGACTTATATGATTTTTTTGGATTTTTCAAATATGTATGAAAAAATGAAAAATAAACATGTTTTTGATTGGAGTCATAATGACTGACAATTAAAAATGATCATGTTTCAGATGTTGGACCAGTTCGTCCTGAGGGCCTACCGCGCCATAAGCGGCGCAGAGGTGAGGCAGAGACAGTGGATTCCGACAGGACTCTCCAGGCCGTGCAGAGAAACTTGGAGGGATTGACCTGCCAAATCCCTATGGCTGCCATGGAGGACTTGCCGGAAGCCGTCCAGAGACGGGTGGTAGGAGTACCACGAGACTGGGTTAGACTATTCCGCCGTGTGGCCACTGCAGTTATGTTCTATAGGAACACGACTTCTGGGCAGGGTCCTCAGGAGTAGACAGATTTTATATATTAGATGACTGTATATTCTTTTTTGAGACTGAACATGATGGGGCATAAGCCCAAGTTTTGTACGGCATTTATGGATCCAAATTTTGTAAAGTTTTTGAAACACTCTGATGATATATATACAGCGATATTTGATGTGATGTGATAAATGTATCAATTGTATGATGTTTTTGATGATTAAAATTTTATTGTATTGAATGATTAATGTGCCAATCCAATGCTTGATTAGCTAATGAGTCAGCAAACCAATTGTCAGCCCGAGGAATATGAATGAATGTTAAAAATTGAAATGACCTTTGTAACAAACATACCCTCAAGAACAATCGTAATAAAAATGGATCTTGTACCCGATAAGTGTTGTTCAACTGCGACACCACCAGCTGGGAGTCCAAGAAAACTACCAACGAATCAACACCCAAAGATATTGCCTCCGAGAGTAGATGAATGACTGCAGTGTATTCTGCTACGTTATTGGAAACAGGACCAATGCAGACCCCTCTTGATACCAACAGCTGACCGGAAGGATAATGAAGCACCCAAGCCGCGGAAGCTAAGTTCCGGGTGTGTCTACTAGCACCATCGGCGAAACTAAAATGACTCATGACATCAACACAACCTGCCAAAGCAGATCAAAAACATCACCATCTCATCAAAAATCGAAAATCAAACAGATATGTACAAAGCAAAAAACTACTATATACAAAGCAAAATGCCAGGCCAAAGCCTAGGCATAATACTTCTTCAAATAGAGCCCATTTCGGGGCTCCGGCAACTCGTTCCCTTCGAAGTCAACCAAGGTATATGCTCCTTTCTTAAGGACTTTTTTAACGATATAGGGGCCATACCACATCGATTTAAACTTTCCTGCCCCCAAGGCATCTTTTTCTTGGGCATAGACCAAAACAAGGTCACCTTTGGAAAAGACCCTAGGCTTAACCGCCTTATCGTACTGAACCTTTACTCGGTTTTTATGCGCTTCATTCATCGTGGCGGCATCTCGATGCTGCTCATCAAGATGTTCCAGATGAAGAAGCCGCTCTGCCAGACTAGAAGTGTCAGGAAGAAGCTCAACAGCTAATTTAAGGGAAGGAATCTCGCATTCAATGGGAAATACGGATTCCACCCCGTGGACTAACTGAAACGGAGTAAAGCCAGTTGCAGTTTTAACTGACGTCCTGTATGCCCAAAGTGCAGGATATAGCATAATATGCCAGTTGGATCTATATTTATCAATCGTCCGTTGAAGAATTGTCTTGAAGGAATTATTCACGGCTTCCACTTGCCCATTGGCCTGAGGATAATATGGAGATGAATGCTCCTGCCGGAAACCCAATTTAAGAGCCAACTCAGCCATCATACTATTCTGAAAGTGACCGCCATGGTCAGTGACAATCTCTCTAGGTATACCGAAACGAGCGATAACTTGGTTGAAGAAGAAAAGCTAGAGTCTCACATGTTCCCAAAAGTAGGCATAGCCTCGGCCACTTCGCCGTAGTCTCTTCTTGCAATAATGTCACCTGAGCCTTTTAAAGTGGGATTTACAATCATCTCATCCTTCCCACACTGGTCAATGATACTTATTTGGAAAAAGCGGAGGTTTGGATGAGCGCGCATTTTTCGAGTATACACACAAACAAGGATGACACCTTTTGACAGTTCAAGCACAATATTTGAAAATCGAGGGCCAAAAGTATCAATATATAAAATCTTTTGACAATGCAGCAAAGCCCAGATAAATAATAATGACCCCCATAGCTCCCTTCATGAGAATCGTGAACTGTACAAACTATTTGTTAAGCAGCGTCTTAGGATTGAATCAACCCCTCGACGGTATAAAGCATCACCAATAATCAGATAATTCTTGGCTAAGTGACGCAACTTACGACGCTCATCTTTCGAAAAAGAAGAGGGAAACTTCGCAGTCTGGAGATACACAATGATATCCCCATACCAAGGATCTTGTGGAGAGATTAGAAACAAGTGTTCATCCAGAATGGACTCATCATAGATCATCTCCTCTCCACAAGGCAACTCGGAGATCAATTACGCAAAGACTAATGACTTCTTGGATTTGGCAGACATGAACTCGAGATCAAATTCTTGTAAAATTACAATCCATCTATTATATTTTCCCCCAATCACTCGCCTGCTGAGGACAAACTGAAATGGATTGGCAGCTGCCAAGACATAAGTTTTACGAAGAATAATGTAATGCCGGAGTCGCTGCACAGCATGAACTGCTGCTAAGGCTAACTTTTCTATCGGGGTGTATCGAAGTTCAGGTCCTACCAGTCCTCGACTAAGGTAGTAAATAACATGCTCAGCAAGAGCATCATCCTCCTGAACCAGAACCATACCAATGGTAGATTCTGCTGTAGCCAGATACAAAAGAAAATCTCTGCTATAATCGGGTGGACTCAGTAAAGGAGCAGAGGTCAATGCCTTTTCAAAGCATCGAACGAGCGTTGAGCGTAGTCGTCCCAAAGAAAAGGAACTCCTTTCTTCAACAGTCTCATATATCCCTTTGTGATCTCAGCATAGTTGACGATAAACCTCCGAAGAAAATTAGACTTCCCTTGGAGACTTTGAAGCTGACGGATTGAAGACGGGGGAGGCAACCGAAGTATTGCCTCCACCTTGAAGGGATCTACCCTTATCCCTTCCCTAGACACAATAAATCCCAACAGCCGACCGGATGTAACCGCGAAAACGCACTTGTTCGGATTCAATCGAATTTTATAAAAACGACATCTTTCAAATATTTGTCGGAGGTGACCAGGATGATCCATCCTCTTTCGAGAATGAGCAGCTAGATCATCTAATTATGCCTCGATAATCTTCTTGATGTCGTGGAAGGCGTAAGACATGGCCCGCTGAAAGGTAGCTCCAGCATTTTTAAGACCAAAAGGCATTTTCTTATATGCAAACGTACCCCAGGGACAAATAAATGCGGTCTTATGTTGATCTTCTGGACGGATAGTAATTTGATTATAACCAGAGAAACCGTCCATGAAGGAGAAAATCTCGTTACCCGCACACTCGTCAATAATCTGATCGATGAAAGGTGTGGGGTAATTGTCTTTAGGACACGCCTTATTCAGGTCTCTGAAGTCGACGCACACTCGAATCGTTCCTTGCTTTTTATCTACCGGAACGGGGTTTGAAACCCATTCAGTCAGAGGAACTGGGAAAATGAATCCCGCCTTAAGCAGCTTTTCAACTTCAGCTTTGATGGCTGCTGCCTTCCTAGGATTAACCGGACGAAGTTTTTGCTTGACTGGCTTAGCGTTTTCATACGTCTTGATCTCATGCTGGACGATAGATGGGTCTATGCCAGGCATTTCCTCATAAGACCAAGCAAAAACATCCCTATACTCTTTGAAGAGCTCGGTATACATTTGAACTTCTTCACGGGAACATTCAGCTCCAATGAAAACGTTCTCGATAATGTTGGGATTCCTGGAGATGTTCACCGGGATAGTCGGAGAGATCACCGCCATGTTCCCTTCAGCATAAACCTGTGCTGGTGCTAAGGGGCTCAAGACTGGGTGAACAGGTCCAGGAGACTGAGGACTTGGAAAACTAGCTTCGACTTCGCTCAAGTCAGGTAGGAAGTAAGACCGATGATGCAAGTCATCCCACGGTCTCTCTATACCTGTCATTGCTTCCAGGATGGCCTCTTCAGATGGAAGAGTGGTATCTAGACAATCATGGGCAGAAGAAGAAGTAAGCGTCCAAGCCGGAGCCACATCACCATCCAACTCTTCCGGCGAAAGAGGAGCTGGATCAGACTCTGCAGTGTCAACAACAGACTGATATGCAATCTCAGCTGCAGAAATTGGAAATGCCATTCCACCCACTTGCCCTTCCTCCAATGTGGCAGTTGGGGAAGGTAAGGTCCAAGGGTCCGAAAAATAATGAGTTCGAAATAACTCTCTTCGAAGGGGAGCCTTGGAGGATGAAATAGCATTAATAGACACCTTAGGAGGAGGAAGATCAAAAGAACCCATCAGGGAAGAATACATTCCAACTCCTAGATTCTCGACAGGCGCCTTAGTATTATCCAAATTAGGCACAGATGAGTCAGAAGGTGCATCCAGGTCTACAGGAGGACAGTCCAGTTGATCCACCGTGACTATCCTCCCTTCGTGGGGAAAACATACAATTCGAAATAGTGAGGATGCAATGGCATCCATCTCATAAATCCAGTTCCTCCCCAACAGAAGGTTGTAGTCCAAGGCTGCATCTACTACCTCAACCTCTATGTTGACAGTTTTTCCCCCAACACAGATGGGCAAAGCCGGGACAATACCATGGGGTCTGTGAGAATGACCATCGAATGCAGTAAGAACAGTGCTAGATGGAACAGCTTTGGGAGATCCAAGTGTCTTCCAGCATGCGAGAGACATCACGCATGTAGAAGCACCCTCATCAACAACCGTTCGAAAGATATTACACTTCCGATACGTCGATTTAATGTGAAAAGCCATGTGATGAGGAAGTCTCTTCTTAAATTTAGTCATATCAAAAGTAATAAGAAGAGAATTTTTCGGATCAACAGCCCCAATGGCAGTGAGCAAAGCACTGCGCTGAGCCGGACAAGACTGGAGTACCTCTAAAGCTGACATAGCACAAGGACTTTGTGCCAGATCTTCTACAATCGAGTAGTTCTGGGCAGCCCTCGCGTTTGGATTAATCGTTGACCGCTTAGAAGATGCTTTTGGCATCCGAGGCATAGACTCAACAGTTGGCTTCGTAATGTGAAGCGGCTCAGTAGCATCAGGAACTTCCTTAGCTTTCGAAGATTCCTCTCCGCCATAATCACGGGATCTCGTGGCGACATCCACGTGAGCACTCATCATAAAGATGTTCGATGGAATTTCCCCTTCCTGGGCACCTCCAGAGGAAGCCCCAGGATTTTGGTTCGCGCCAACAATTAATTGCTACCCTTGGGGAAAAGGGTTTGTTAGCACAGCCTGGGAACTAGAAGAACCCTGCTGAGATAACAGGCGCTGAGCATCCTGAATTTTCGGGCAAAGGTGTGTGAGATGGTCTCCAGCACAAAGCACCAGAAGCTTCTTTTTTCTCTTTGACCCTCACCCAGCCGCTCGTTGGTTTTTATTTGCATTGCCCCTTCCCATTCTTGCCCTTCTTCTTGTTATTACGTCCCTTCTTCTTCCCATCGGATTGTTGATTTCCTTTGGGTTCAGAAGATTGGACAACATTTATGGACAAGGACTGGGAAGGTGATGAATCAGCAGGCACAGCCTGACCGGAAGGAGAAGATTGTAAAGACAACTGCTGCAATTGAGAAAGCAGGCTGGCTGCACTGCTATTGACTGATCCGACAAGGCCGTCACCATGCGGACCAGGTTTGGGTTTCGATAAATCCAACTTGGAGCGAGGAGCATTGGGTAAATACTTATAAAGTACCCCAGACTGAGAATAGATCAGTTCTAACTACTGGGCCCTAAAGATGGCCTGCTCCTCAGAAAATACCCCAGATAGGGGTACATCTTTTGAAATATCTGACTGCAGAGATTTCAAAAACCACTCGAGAAGGAATTCACTTGGAATATGGGCTTTGATAAGCCTCTTCCTTCTCCTCCATTCCTGAATGTGATCAGAAATGTGAGTTGCCTCATCCTGCTTAAAATTAGCCAGGAGTTCGGTCCGAGCCTCATATCTGACAGGCAACTGAAAATGGTTTAGAAATGTGACAGCTAGTTCTCCAAATGTGGCGAAACTGCCCCCAGTGAGCTCTATATACCATTTGGCGGCATTTCCAGTTAGGGTGTGTTGAAATAATCTCAACCTAATCGAGTCATCGATCAGGGAGTTCGAAGAGCACCATAAGTGGAAAGTGGTGATGTGGTCTGCCGGATCCTCTCCATTCTTACCTTCAAACTTTGGAATGTCTGAAGGAAGTTTGGTCGGGACCGGAGGCCACCCCGGACTATAACGAATCGGGTCATTAGTCAACTTCGACAAATCTGGCAAGTTTAACGTTGCCAGAAAAGGTAAGCGAGGCGGAGCCTGAGAATTCCATCCTTGAGGGGATGGATTCCCAACATTCTGAAAAGAATAGCCTGGATTTGATAAGACACTAGGCTGCCAGAAAGGACTCGTAGAAAATGGAGAAGAACCTCCTCCCCACGCCGAGTTACCAAAGCCCAGACCAGTTCCCCCCGCTGAAGTGTTAAATGAAGAGGAGAGCCCCTGATAGGGGTTCCAAGCATTAGACAGAGGAGAAAAGGTCTGATAAGAACTCGATGAAGGGAAAGAAGCATTCCCTTGATGACCTGCGTAAAACTGGTTCCCTGCCCCAGCCGTTGTAAACACAGGATTCCATCCCGTAAAAGTAGTCGAACTTTGCCCCCCGGACCAAGGGTTGAAACTCTGGGTCTGGGACGTAAACGGAAACGACCCTAAAGAAGGATTGGAACTGGGAATGTGTCCAATCCCAAAGGGGAAACCCTGAAAGGAAGCTGATCCACTAGCCATGTTAGACATGGGTGTAGATCCATTTGCACTGGCGGAAAAGGAAAAAGAGGGATTTCCACTAATGGACATCCCTGAACAGAAGGGACCAGAATGAGAAGCATATGCTTGGGTGAACCCAGAGCCAAACATAGCAGTGCTAGAAGCAATTGAAGATGAAGCAATAGTGCCCCCTGCCTCGACAGAAGCAGGGGTCTGAATGCCTGCAGCACTCACGGTAGAAGCCGCGTTCCCAGTCGTGGCCATCAAAAGATAAGAATGATACGGAAGATCCGGCGGTCTCTCAGACTCCGGTCCGATGTACTGAACAACAAACGGATAATCAGGAGGAAGAGGAGATGGACCTGTAGCAGGAGGCTCAGGTATATCTTCTATCTTAAAATCTTCTTCCTGAGGAAACAACACTCGCGAGGTGAGCGGAACGCTCCTCTCGGAACTGACACCGGAATCAGCTATGAAACCTTCAGACCTTGGTGGAGGATCTCTCTCCACAGTGTCAGACTCCACAGGGTGGTAACCACCTGCTAAATCGCTCCTACGCCTTCTTGAAGAAGGCTCTGCACTCTCGGGAGATAACCCCCAGATTCTCCTCGAACGTCGAGGCACTTGATCAGCCACTTTTAAATATTTTATTAATTAGACTTTAAAAAGTGAAAAGCTAGGCAAGCTAGGAGCAAAGAGCACTCACTAAAATAAAAATCCCTGAGAAACAGCAAGAAAACAGCCTCCAAGTATTTCTGCTCCGGGTGATGAGGACCGGACACCAAAATACAGGAAAGCGAAGTATAGGGCCTTCCGAAAGCAGTCTGGGATGATTAGGGCCCAGAACAACTAGCGAAGGTATCAGAAACAGTTACGCCGACCTCCTAACGACAACCTTTGCCGGCTCAAGCACCCAAGCTTCGCAAGGGCACCCCCCAGAAGTACTGCTGAAAGTGATGCGACGTCTGCCTCAGGTACCACGGGTATTCCCCCCCGCAGTCACCTGTGTGGAACCTAGGAACAGCAACTATGGACACCAATCCGTATCAGAAGCTGGGCGGAACGGTCTTGAGGTCAGATTCAGCTAATTGGAGGGGGGGTATCCCTCTTCTTAACCTTCACTTCCCCTCGCGCTTGACTCTCGAATGAGAGCTTTCCCAGTCCACCTCACGGAGTTGGATTTCGCTCAATTAATCAACTTCTATGTTTGTTTGAGCGGCCTTGGAGAGTTAACTCTCCACTCACCTATTCCAAGGCCCTACAACCTAGCTAGTTGGTGATTTACACTTAGAAAAACTTGCTAGTTGATTTTAGATTAAATCGCTTATTTTAAGGGCTGTTATATTAAGTCACAAGGATATGGAGATGAAACCAATGGTGTTTTGACGCAAAAGAAATTAATAAAAACTTAACTACATGCACATGCAGTTCTTTGTCTTTCGATGAAAATTAATCTCTATACAGGTTCTACGAGACTAAAAATTGTATTTTTCTTTTCAAAAAGCAAACTCACACTCAAAAAAACTAAGAAGCTAACTAAATGCTGAAATGCACCTAATGCAAATCACTACAAGCATGTAAATCCTAAGATGCAAAAATCTCTTAAAACAAAGTGAAATTTCCCAAAAAGCTCCTTCAGTTTTAACTCCTTTTTGATGGCCCAAAAAGCTAGTTCTCGGAAACAAGAACTCTTAATATAAGACACCAAAAACACTTAACAACAAGAAGAAGAAATCAAATGACAACTCCTCCTCAAAATCAAGCCAAAAACTAAAAGCAAGAAACTTCACAAAAGCTTCAAAAGATATGGCAAAACGAAAATGAAAATGCAACAACAAAAACAAAAACAAGACAAAATTTTTTTTGAGTTTTTGAAATGAAAAAACAAAAAGCAAAACAAATGGTTTTTGGGCTTTTTAGTTTTATAAAGCAAGAGCTCAAAAGACCAAGCACAAACTATCAAAATCCAAATCAAATAAGACCAAATTTCAAGCACAAACTTCAAGAATGCTCCCAAACCTTATAAAGCTAACTCGTAGCAAGATCAATAAGAGCAAGAGAAGACCAAAACTCAGCCAATTAGCCTAGACAAATAGTGCAAACTCGCTGCAACAAAAAACTCCAAAGAAGCAAGAAAAGTTCTTCAAAAGTTGCAACAAACCCTAGCCTATGGAACTCAAGAAAACCAATCAAAAACGAAGCAAAAATCGCAATGCGAAGCACAACACAAAGATAGGAGAGAGTCAGTGAGCAGAAGCTCTCTGTTCTGATAAAGCAGAACAACCAAGAATGCTCAGAAAGAGATCTTGGAACTCAATCTAGAAGTGCCAGCACCAGAAACAACACTTTGCCAAAAAGACTAGTTTTCACTCAAACGAAAGAGAGAAAAGACATGAAACCACTTCCTTCACACTCCAGTAAGTACAGAGACTCTGTAGAAACAGGCCTCCACAGCCAGAAAGGACCAAAAAGTCAAGAAACTCAAAAATTCAAAATCTGCCTAGGTATACGCTACTTCACAGCTATGCAACCAGCGTGCATACGCGTCTGTTCTAAGGGAAACTCGCGTATACGCGGGTTCCTTCAGACAAACTCGCGTGTATACGCGACTGTGTGCAAAAGAAGGCGTGTATGCAAAGGTAAATAATGAAAAAACAAAAAGAACAAGCCTGGAAAAGACACCAAGACTTCAGACTGACTGCAAGAAAATAAACTGGACTGCAAATGAAAGTTAAAACTGCTGGGATCCTACCAAATAGCTGAAACCACCCAACAGGAGAATCACAAAAGTGTGATCCCCAGCGGAGTCGCCAGTTCTGTTTCGGGGAAATCTCACCCTAGAGGTTGGTTGGGGTACAACCTCCACAGAGCAGGGGCATGCTACTTAACAAAGACTCACACAACCATGCACGTTCAGAAAAACTAAATAGAGTAGAATGAGAAAGTTACCCGTAGGTCCTACGGTTGAAGTAGATCCACGTGGGGTCCAAACCCCCTGCAACCGTCCTTCCTTCTTAACCTGAAAGACAAGAAGAAACCAGCACAAAGGACAGGTTGTACAACATATATCTACTCTAAATGTTAGTGAGATTCATATAAAACATTAAATAAATCATAATGAATGCTTGTATAAAAAATATTCTCATACATATAAGCATACACTAACACGTTTATTTCGGGAACAGCATGGTACTTCTGTATTATAAATAGCATGTACAAAAGTAATCAAATGGAGAGATCACCTGATCCTTCCAAGGCCTTCGCAGACCGTCGTCCGGATCCGTCCAGCCCTTGCCTCGCTAAGACTCCTTCCAAACTGGTGCATACGAGATAAAATATAAAGGGATGTGTATCTCAAGGAAACAAGGGTTTCCTGTAATGAACTGGGAAAGTGCAGGAGGCACGGGGAATCAGACTTGGATAGGGAATAACAACAGAGTATAATATCAATAATTCTCTCTCGCCCTTAGGCCATACACATGAGGGCTTTTTATAGTCCCTCCAAGTAGTTTCAGCAGTTGGAAACAGTTGGCCACGGGCTGGGGTGGTTGAACTACCTGAGTAACCATCAACCCAACGCGAAATTAGGGATTTTTTATATATTTTTTAATCATTTTAATGGCATACACAGAAAAGTCTAGCTGGACTCGCGTATACACGTGGAAAAACACGGGCATAGTCGCGTATGGGGGATTTTACACTGTTTTTAAGTGAATTTGTCCAAGTCTGTAGGAATGGGTGCCCAAAATCCATGAAGCAATCATGAATCATGTCAAGGTGAGAAATTATGCTATAACAATCGTGATCTGCCAGAGCTAAGGAACGGGAGCGCTAGCTCTTCTACAAGCAACAACGTTGGATTCCAGGTAGGCCTTCATCGCTAGTTGGTTTATTTGCAATTAGGAACTTGCACTATAGCATGAACGATTGTTGCTAGACTTGGTCTGGGCTAGTAGGGATCGCCTCTGTCCGCAGAGGGGATTTACCTCCACAAAAAACCTACTGTAGTAAGAAGTTATGGAACATAATGAAAACAGGGGAAAAACATTAAACAGTTCAGAATATTTCACCAACAGCCAAGCTCATGGATCCAATGATAGATCCTTCTCAGTCAAAAGCATGCAACAAGATCATCAGGGCTTCCAAGACTTCAATTTCTTCTTCAAATTCAACAGACTATGTATTATTTCAGAGATTTTCAATATTACAACTAGTGATCAACCAACAACCAACAACTGCTCATCTTCTACAAAAGTATTTATAGAAGAATGAGGAGGTGAGATCTGATAAAATATCTCTCAGGACAATTAATACAGATTCAAGTCTTCTCGGCCTTTGAGGGGCTCGATGGAGAAGTTTACAAACATTCTGTCTGCATTAACTGTTTTACATTTATGAATTAAGCTAGGTGGGAGCTTTTATTGAATTTAAGACTTTGTGTCATGTTTGGAGTAACTCTGCAGATATTTTTATCATTTAAGTTCCTTGCAGAAGTAACTCTCTGGTTGCGCTGAGGCTAATATATTAATTTGATCAATAAATTCAGCCTCTGTTTTGAATGCTTTGAGGCATAGGTGGCACTTATGGTAGCCGAGGAATCAATTCGCCTCTAGGTGGTGGAGGCCTTCTTGTCTATTAAACACTTATGATTTTCTATTGACTTTGTTTTAATTTGGGGGATTAGGCTTTTGATAACCTTTCTTAGCCGTAATTTCCAAATCTGTCTTCAATCTTCTATTCTGCTATGCTCTGTTCTTTTAATACTAATACTCTTTAAATGGTGATTTAATAACACAGTGTCTTGTCGATGTGCAGGCCGTGCAGGGCTCTAAAGGCATCAATTCCCATGAAGCATTGATAAAACTTTGAATCTGACCCTTGCGAATGGTCTCCATTGATAAATCAAAGGCACGGGAAATATCTTTCCTAGCCTTCGGCATTTCTTTCGAACAAATGGAAAAACCATTAATCCCTGCAAAATACACTAAATATTAGAAAATCCTGCGTTTTTATGTTTAACTACTTTGGAGGCTTCGGGGAGGAGCGTGGTCGTTGGATGGCAATCATGCGACGGTGGAGATTTATGTAGAGGAGGTTAAAGAAGAGCGGGGAAATGAACAAGTCAAAGTGATTTTGGACCGTCCGTTCTAGAAACATGGACGGTCCAGATTTAATCAGAGGATCACAATCGAAGGCAACACTCAACTAGCGCCGATGTAAAAATGCGATGCGATTTAGCGTTGGCCGTTGATCTGAGGATCAGATCAACGATAGGGAATGAATCGGAGGGATGGGCGATCGGGGGAAGAAACAAATGCATGCGATTGAAACTGAGCGATGCGATGTAGCGCAAACCGTCAATATAAAGATTAGATCAACCATGGAGAATGAATCGGGGGAATGGCCGATCGGAGGGGGAAAATAGAAACGTGCGATGAAAAACTCCGATGCGATTGAGCACTGGCCATTTGATCGACTTACGATCAACGACGGGGATTAGGTTTTAGAAAGAACTAGCAGAAAACCCTTATATTATTCAAAAACCCCAAAAATTTAAATAAAACAAAGGTTTTGGTGGATCGGGGTGGAAAAATATATAGATGAAAAAGGCGCTCGTTTGCGGGGCCATGGGTTTATGAAATATGATGGGCTCGGGGCGTATATATTCAAAAGAGCCAATCGCAATTGGAGCCTCGAGCTTGGTCTTTTTAATCTACCCATTAAAATTTCCCAATGCGATAAGCACCTTGGGATCTTTAACACTTGGTCCCGGGTGAAATTCATATGTAATAAAGAGGCGGGGGGTGGATTTTATAGGTATAAGTTGTAATTGCATCGGAAAGTTTGATGCGGCCTTTTCAATCAACCCATTTGTATTTCTCCGATGCAATTGCGCGATCGGGTCTTTTTAATCTACCCATTTATATTAACACGTGACTTTGGCTTTTTAGTTCAAAACTTTGGATAGATGTTTTTGTATTTGCAAAGGAAAAACGGATCAGGAATGGATTTTTCAAGGTTTTAAGTGCGGAAGGTGGGCCCATGGTTTATATGGAAATGATAATACGATCGGGGTTTATAAGCACGGGCTAATCGCATCGGAACTTTTGAAACATGGCAAAAGACTTGTGCACTCGAATATTTCCGATGCGATAAGCACTGATCAGGGTTAGCACTTGGTTCTAACGCTGAGGCACATGGAGGGGAAGTGGTTAGGACTTAGCCCAAGGGGGCTTAAGCCTTTATGCAAAAATATGTATTTTTCATGAAATTTTTCGAGTTTTTTCAATGGATTTGGGGGTTTCGGTATAGTTCAAAAATGAGTTTTAAACTATGTAAAGGTGATTTTCATGAATGGAAAAAGAGGAATCATGAAAATAGAGGAGTTTTATGGAGAAAAAAGGGGAGAAAATGAAGGCTAGTTTTGAGTGGGAGAGGGGGGGAAATGATGGCTTTTAAGCAGTCTTTCTCTTGGAATCAGTAGAATTTTCTGAGTATAAAAGGAAACAACAATGAAGATTTTGAACAGAGGTATGAGGCCTTCAAGAGTCTTCAAGAGCCAACAATTTTTAGCAATAAAATTTGTTTCTTGAAGGCTCAAAAAATTCTTAGCCACCTTTTGTTATAACAAATTTTATAGGTGGCTAACAGTGGCTCCACTTGGGGATGGTGCCTTCTTGAAGGCTTCAAGAACTTCATACTTGCATTCTCTGGGAGGCTGACCTGTGCCTCATCCATTGGGCTGCTTTCCTTTGCTTAAATGATCTTCTTTTTGAAAACATATTAGCAGCTACAAAAAAAATGGTTCTTTTATCAACAAGCTCTCCACCTACCCAATCCTACTGATCTAGCATTTTTTCTTCATTTAGAGTGCACTTGGATTGGCAAACTCTTTACAACATTTTATTCTTTCTAAAAACAGGAAATCTAATCTATTTCTACTCCTTATTTCCCCATGGACTCAGATTAAACAGTCGAGCCCATATGATTCTCTACCTATTCTATCAATCTGTTAGGATTAAACAGTCTAGCAGATTTTATTCTCTAAATTCTACAACAAAAATTTAAAAGCATTCAAATCAGGATTAAACAGTCTAACTTGAAGCTAGTCTATGGCATAAAAACATGCAGCACATAGATTATTATTTGCAGAAAATTAAATCAAAATGAAGAAGGCTTTAAGATCTGAAAGTTTCAAGAACATCCTTCTCTTTTCTTCAGCTCTGTTTTTAAACTCGTTTGAGCTGTTTTTCCTTTGTTATCTGGTCAGGCTTTGAGATGAATAGAACCATTTTTACCCTGTTTTGACTCAGAATTTTAAAACATATGCGAGTCATTCTTTTTTTGGGAACTTAGGTTTAGGTTTTGAGCATGTTTGAACCTTTAATTTCTAGCCTAATATACCTACTGATAAGCCAAGATTAAACAGTTTGGAAAATCAAATTTACTATCCTATCAACAGAAAATTTAAATCTAGTTAGTCAAGATTAAACTGTTTGACTAACTAGAAGTGTGTTTTTTAGGAGTGGAATTTACGCTTGCACACTTTCAGATTTGTTTCTCTTTTTGGTATGGGGCTATACCTTTATTGTTTTTTACAATCTGCCCTCTTTTCTTTCTTTCTCTGTTTTTGTATTTTTTGATTTTCATAACTTTGAATGCAATGTTCAGACTATGATATTTACAATGAAAAAATAGAATGCTTCGAAACTTATGATTCTTGGCAGAATTACTGCTTGAGCATTCTTCCATTGACAGGACCTCCATATAGATCTTCCCCATTTAATTCTTTCAAGAAAAATGCATTGTGACCCCTCTCAGCATGAATAATATAGGGCCCTTTCCACAAGTTCTCAAACTTGCCATGTTTTCCCTTCTCTTCTCTTCTTGAATCCCATTTAAGAATAACATTTCCAATTTGGAAATTGTTTTCCTTGGTCCTTTTGTCAAATAGCTTCTTCATATTTTCTTGGACTAACTGTGTTCTTTCATAAAATTCTTCCCTGGTGTGTTGCAAATGGATGGTTTGATTGATTCTCCTCTGCATATCATTCTCTTCAATCTGCACTTCTTGAAGGAGTTTCATAACTGGAACTCCTAATGAGGTGGGAAAAACTGCGTCCATACCATAGACTAGCTGATAGGGGGATATGTTTATTGATTTCTTTGTAGTTAGCCTATCAGCCCATAAGGCATGAACCAGTTTACTGTGCCATGATTTTTGTTTCTGTTCCAATAGCTTTTTAATGATATTGATGAGGCTCTTGTTGGAAGATTCAACTAATCCATTTCCTCGGGGATAGTAAGCAGTGGAATGGCCCAAGGTTATGTGGTGTTTGTAACAAAAATCAACCATCTTCTTATATTTAAAAGCAACAGCATTGTCCGTTATGATTTTCCTGGGACAACCAAATCTGGATAGGATATTTGTTTCAAGGAACTTGATAATGACAGAGTCATTAGCATTTTTGGAAGGTATAGCTTCTATCCACTTGGTAAAAAAGTCAGTGGCTGTGAGGATCCATTTATGTTGAGTTGAGGAGGATGGATGGATTTCCCCAATGAAGTCTAAACCCCATTGTTGAAAAGGTGTCTCAACTCTGATAGGATGTAAGGGTAAGGGAAAAAGTTTTCTTTTGCCATAAAAAATTTGACACTTATGGCAAGACATGACCAAATTTTGAGTGTCTGGGAAAAGGGTAGGCCAATAATAACCATATATAAGAATTTTGTTTGCTGTGGCCTTCCAGTAGAGGTGACCTCCACATTCTCCATCATGCAAATTTTTAGCGCTTGAATCTGCCTTAGGATGAAAGAAGGCGAGGTTCAAGGCAACATCAAACCAAGCTCAGCCTCGTATCTAGCCCTACGAGGAAAGGAGAGGGCTCTCTCCAGTCAATCTCGATAAAATGAGCAATAGGGTGCGAGATGACTTAAAATGGGAACTGATTTTAGGTTAGTAAATAGATAGGAAGGGGTATTTTGATAAATGACTGGGTTTTCTGGGCAGTATGGGGGCAAAGGATAGCATGAGCAGGGAAATTAAATGAAAGACGTAGATTATCTCATGAGGAAAGATAGGCAAGAGCTTAAACATCCAAATTGAAATTATATGGAGTGGAAGGATTGTTAAGGAAGCTAAAAAGGGCATTTATGAATGAATCCTTTTCAGACAGAAGAAGAAACACAAAACATGAACGCTTCTCCAAGGCAGAGCAATACATTGGATTCCACCTTTCTTACTCAGAAACATTCAAATTGAAATGATTATTAATGAACTGTGAAACATAACAGGATACATATGAAAACAAAAAGAAGAAACACATGCTAAGTCGTTACCACATGGATCTTATGAAACAGAGCTGCAACTTTCATTAATTCTCTGTCAAACAATTGTACAATGAAGCTTTGTATTTCTCCTCCACACACCTCTCCCAAAACTGTCTCCTTTACAAATGATTTTTTCATACAATAAATAAAACTGTCTGTGGGAAAACAGATCGACACAAAATGAGGGATTATTTAATCATTATTAACAAACAAAAGATGAAGTGTCGGCCATCTGTTCTGAAGCAGCGTCCCCTTTTCTATTCGACTCTGTTGATGATCGATGAAGAGGTGACATCTGTAATGTAGACCTTCCAAATCACAACTGAAGTCAAAAAATAGACTATCCACTCCTATTTCCCAGCTATGGTAGATGTCTCCGTTTAAATTTAGACTTTCAGCCTTTGACTGCCACTTTCCCTTTTACTGTTTAAATAAAACCAATTTTTCATAATTAGCATCCTTTGCAACATTTGGGGCGCTTTCATCTTGACGTATCAAATTCAAGTTATGGATGTGTCAGATATTGAATTACCAGTTCAGATCATGTTAATTATTTCACATCGAGGCTGATTTCACATTTGGGATTGGATCCTATTGGTAGTGCTAAGTTTCAAATACCTACCAACACTACAATTATAGAGCGATGAAAATTAGAAGGCTCGAGTTCTGACCCTGCCCATGCATGGCATGTTCATTTTGAACACGTGGATAACATAAACAGACTTGCACTGCTCTCCTTAACCAGTCAAAAAGCTAAGGAAACAATTTAGGTATTTAAAAGAACTTGATGGCACTCCCATCATTGGAAAACAACACTAATTTAGTTGATCTTAAAATAATTGAAATCATTAAAATTCCTGTAGAAAAGGCTCTAGAAAATTTTGATCGACCAATCCTCATCAATTCACACATTTAGTTTCCAGACATTCACTGCACTAAGATATGATCCTTTCCGCAGCATTAGCGGACCAGATTCTATGTCAACTCTATGATTTGATGGTTCAACAACAACTTTTTTTCCTCCCTTTGAGATTTGTGACTTTAATGCCAACAGTATAATTCTCTCTATGACGCAGCTGGATGGGAACAGTTTCTTGTTTGACTTATCAGGTGCAAGGTTGACTGATGTAAGTCTACCATTTGAGAACACAAATCTCCGATGGGTGTAAGCCCCTTTTTATAATCATAACTTCTCCCATAATCTACATAGAGCTCACCTCCAGCCTCCAACAGCATGTTTTATAATCCTAATGCTCAAGTCAAATTTCATCGGCCTTCTTTACTATCACCATCAACCTTTGATGGAGTTACGTTCTCGCTCTGCTGTAGACAATGCCACGCTTCCATGGCTTAAAACTGATGAGCTCTCTACGCTGTTGTACAATGGTGGTGTTTCTACGATAGGTGGACTGCCACGTTACATTTTTCATTTAAATAAAACCAATTTAATAAAAATGACTTTTACCAAAAATACGCCTTTAATGAACTGAAATAGAGTTTCGTTGATGTGCCCAAAACTGTTTCCATATACAGGTTGTGAATTGCGCATAATGAACTGGGACGTAAAGATCCATTGGCATTTAGAGCTACTGGCAAGACATTTGTGCGGCTAGTCATTGCTTCAAACTGTTGCAGTTGCATTTCAGAAGGCTGATGAGATGATAGTGATAACGAGAGTCCTTGGCCCACGCCGCATTTACAACATTCAATACCCAACAGGCATTCATAACTTCTGTTTGACTGCCCTGTAACGCAAGTCTTATTCTTGCCTTCAATCTGAAAACCAATGGTTCATGCAGCTTATTAGAAGAAAATGCCAGCAACGGATTTGTCTTTCAGGTTTAATCCATTTTTCCTCTTAAACCACCTCCGAGCTCATCGAAGCATCCAATTGAATTCCTGTAGGTGGTTCCAATGTATCGACGGCCTCCTTGGGAAAACTGGATTGCGGCAACCACAGATGCATATAGATCAAAACAAACCAATTCTAACAAAACAATCTGCAATTACCAGCATTACAAACTTATTTGGAGCAAACACACTTGAAATCGTTTGAGTTTGGTGGTTCGGAGATAATTTTCGGCCTCTGGGCTCTATGCACCGCGCGCAGACCCAATGCGCCGCGGCCCTTGGGTGCGCCGCGTCCGTGTAAAAATGAACTGCTAGTTTTTGTCCAATGCGCCGCGCTCTATTCCTATGCGCCGCGCGCACTGTCAACACACAGTTTCAGCTTCAAAATGCAATTGCGCCCTCTCACATTAGCAGCTGGTGACATTTATGGCTTTCTCCAAGTTATAGCATCACTACATCGATCAATAATCTTCAGATTTTCCGACTTAAATTCCACAACACAGTCAGTAGGCACTTCAACAGAAACTGTCCTACCAATGCTGCAGAACTTTGGCACTTTCTCATTTTGATACAAACTCTGTCTTTTATTTCCTTCTGAATTTTTGTGCTGATGATGTCCTTTCTGTCTGTGCTTTGCAGGGATAGGAGCTGCTGAAACCGAAACAGGGCTTCCATTGAAGAGCTGTAGAATTTGAAACACTTTGACAAATTACATATTTATTACAAAAACACATTTGATGATTTCTTCTTCAAAACAGGGTTTTGAAGAAGAATCAATCTCGCATTATTGACAATGAAAATCTTGAAATAAAAACTCACTGAAGACATCCTCATGGCCTGCACATGTTATTGAAGCACTTTGAAGACAAAACCCTGGACTCAGGAATTAAAATGACTCTTTTTGACCAAAACGACATTTAATGACTGCAAATGACGAGGAATGAACCTTGGTGAATTTGACTCTGATAGAGGACTGACAAGACTGATTCTAACACAAATCACGCATGATTTTCCTTGCATCATCTTCAAGTAAACATTTAAGAAAAATTCCAACAGCAATTTTCCAATATAATATCCCATCCAAGATACAAAAACTCAAAGCCTTTTGTTTCAAAAATCTAGCTTTAGTTTTGGAAAAATAAGGAGGGGTATTTAAATATAAAAGCACATAAATAATGTCAGCATACCAAGGAGAATTCAGAAATGTTTCTTCAATAAAAGGAGCAGTTGATTCTTCTATTTCTTCCAACACATCTAACATGTTGATGTCTAGTGCTTGGAAGTTAGACTCAGCCATAAGTTTTGCTAACCCCTGCCCTTTAACTAGTTTGGTGGGCCTGATTTCTAAGTCAAATTCAAGAATAGTTGAAATCCATTTTCCCCTTTTACCATCAGGGTCTTGACTTAGAATGTCCTTGACAACAGTATGTGGAACAAAAGAAATTATGTGAGAGTGTAAAATATAGACCCTAAAGTCTTTTAATGCTTTCACTAATGCTAAGGCTTGCTTCTCCATGATGTTATATTTGAGAGGAGCATCTCTTAAGGTCCTACTAAACAAATATATTGGTTTTTCTTTCCCCAAGTCATTATTTTGAAGTAATACTGCAGTTATGGTATGCTCAGATGAAAAAGAAAAGATATAAAAGTCTTTGGTGAAATCTGGACTAATCAGGACTGGTATTTGAGTAAGAGCTTGTTTGACCAGTTCGAATGATTGTTTAGCTAAAAAAGTCCATTTTACACCGAAATTTTTCTTAAGCATGTTTGTAATGTTTTTTAATAGCTCAGCAAGATAAGGAATGCACCTTCTTAGAAAATTAATCTTTCCGATGAAAGATTGCAATTCTTTGAGGCTCCTTGGATGGCTGATTTGCAATATTCCATCTATCCTTGTAGGGTCTATTTTGATTCCCTCTTCTAAAATTATATGGCCAATAATTTTACCTTCTTGGAGACCAAAGAGTGTCTTCTTGGGATTCAATGACAAGCCAAATTTCCTACACTTCTCAAAAAAATTTCTTAAGTGAATCAAATGTTCCTTATCAGTTTTTGAGAAAATGGTTATGTCATCAAGGTAAATGATTATGAAAAAACCAATATCTTCAGAGAAATCTATGTCCATGGCCCTTTGGAAGGTGGCCCCTGCATTCATCAATCCGAAAGGCATTTTGACATACATAAAGGTGCCCCAAGGTGTGGTAAAAGCAGTTTTGATTTGATCACTTGGGAGTACTAACACCTGGTTGTAACCTGAGAACCCATCTAAGAGGGATATTATTTTAGACCCAACTACCCTTTGGAGTATATGGTCCATCTTGGGTAAGGGGTAGTTGTCTTTTAAAGAGGCTCTGTTTAAATTTCTGAAATCAATACAGAGCCTGATTTCCCCTGTTTTCTTTCTAACAGAAACCAAGTTTGATACCCACTCAAAATATCTAATTGGTACAATGATCCCAACAGCATGCATCTTTTCAATTTCTGCCTTAACTAAAGGGAGTAAAAGGGGTTTTATTATCCTTAGTTTTTGTTTAAAAGGCTTCTGATTTTCCTTCAAAGGAATTTTATGCTGGATGATGCTAGTATCGTATTATTTTAGGTCTTTGTATCCCTAAGCAAAAACATCTTTAAAATATTTGAACAACTCTATGTACTACAGTTTTATGTGAGCTGGGAGAGTGTTGGACAGCTTGATCATCTTGGGTTCTGCTAGACTGCCTATGTTATGCTCTTCTGTGTTTGTTTTTACAGGCTCTATTCTCGGTTCTTTGACTACATCGTTAAAATCAAAAAGGTGTTCTAAAGGTGCTAGACCTCTTGGAATTTTATCATTTTTGCATTGTAAAACCTCCAAGTCTTCTTAGTCTGTGTTGTCAGCTATCTCTTCTTCAAAAGGATTTTCATAATGATTTATATCAGCAGTATATGTCATTTCAACTTCTGGGATTTGTTCAATATATAAGAAATTTTCTTTATGGTTGGTTTCTGACATTGGTATGCTGAAATCATTTTTTGATTTCAAGAAATCATCTATGTGCTTGTCAGAATTAAACACTTTCCAGTGATCTTCGTTGTCAGACACAACAGGCCTATGTTTTAACTTCACACTGAGTTGTTCATTTATTTCAGGTATCTGGAAATTGCTGGCATTGAAAGCGAGTTCATTTTCTAGATGATTCAGTTCTCTTGGAATGAAAATAAGTTCGTACTTCTCAAAGGTTTTCAATAGATCAAGGACAGCGTTTAGATATTCCCTAAGTTTTGGATTTCTAGCTGAGTATTCTCCTTTGATTTGTCTTATGATAAGTTCAGAATCTCCTAAGACTGATATCCTCTGGGCTTCTAAATGTTTAAGCAATTGTAAGCCTAGGAGAAGTGCTTCATACTCAGCAATATTATTTGTGCATGGGAAATCCAATTTATATGAAAAAATTTGATTTGTATTTTGAATCCACACACCTGCTCCTGCACTTGTTTTATTACAAGATCCATCAAAGTTTATTGTCCAAAGTATGTCATTCCTATTTTAATTTTCTTGTTGTTGTTGATTATTAATGTTTTGAATTTGATTGAAGGGAAGATTTGATTGTTCTGGTGAACTGATTGGATCCATGTTTTCCTTATCTGGCTGAGTGATTTAGTCTTCGTTACATAAGATAAATGAATCTAAAATTGACTGAATAGAATAGATTGGAGAGTTGTTTGGTTTGCTTATGTTTATCACCATGTACTTCATGTGGCATTCCCTGAATAGTATTCTGTTTTGGTTAAAAATGGGAACGGTGGCATAAGACATGTCCATTTGAAGGCTTCCCTGAAGTTTGGCTCCCCAAGATCTGGATAAGAGCATGCCATACTTAGGGGGAATGTCAGCTACAACTATGTCCATGAATAAACTCTTAGCAGGGATTTGGGCTAAGTTAACACACAAATCTTTGATTAAACCCAAACACTTGACTCTGCTTGAGTCAAAGGAATACAAGTCTTTGTATGGCTTAGTAATTTCTAAGCCTAAGCTTTCCATCACTACTTTGGGCATTAGATTGTGTGAAGCTCCTGAGTCTAACATAGCATTGTGTAAAATTTTCTCATGTATGTTCAAGCTAACATAGAAGGGAGGGACAACCCCTTCTTGGTATTTTCCTTCAACTTTTGTACCAAACAACAACTCTGGTTTGTCATCTGTCAAGTTTAAGGTGTCAGTATCATTTCCTAAGTTCAAAGCTTTCAAAACTTGGTTTTTGTACACCTCTTGGGTTACTAGTTCAGCTAGGGGTATGGTAATTTTTATCTTAGCAATCTCTCCCTCAAGGCTGAAAGGAATAATTGACTTATTTATATTTACATCTATCTTTTCAATTGAATTCTTTTCAGCAACTTTGATTTGCTGAACCTTGTTTGGATTGGTAATTGGGACAGTTTTATTAGGACCACTAGCTGAAGTGCTAGGGGTACTCTGTTCAACATTTGGCTAGACACCTTTATCTTTGTTTAATTCTGGTTTCTTAGCCAAAATGTTGGTTTTCTCTGCTGTCTTTTTGGGCTGGTTTTCTGCATTTTTCTTGACAGCAGTGCTAGTGTTCTTATCCTTTGAATTATCTATGTTTCCCTTTCTCCTAAGATCATACTGTTTGTGTACCTCCATGATTGAATTTTCAAAACGCAATCTATAGTCATCAGAATCTTCATAGGTGTTTGTATTTTGATCATAAGAGAAGAAATCTTGTTCTTCCTCAGTGAGGAAAACATCATCCCCACTGTCTGATCCAATCAAGTTTACATGAGATTCTTCCAACCTTTCCAACTCCCTATCTTGCTCATATTTATCTACATAGTTCTATTGAAAGGGAGGTCTAATCTTTTGGTCACTTTCTTTTTGCTTATCTTGATTGTTGTCCCTTCTATAATTCTGATTTCTATTTCTTTTTTGGGAGTTGTTCTGATTTTCTCTTGGCTGTGTTCTCTCAAGTATGCTCATCCTTTTCATGATCTCTTCCAACATCTGTTCTGTCTTTGAGCTAGATGTGGAGGGTGTAGTGTCATCTTTATAAGTTACCCTCTTCTCTGATCTCAACCTATTTCTTTTCTCAATTATGTTTGCTTCTACGCTTACAACTCCTCTCTGCATGTCCTCTAAGGTTAAGTAATCCCTCTCCCTTAACTGATACATCATATCAACATCAAGGCCTTCGGGATATCTTACTAAGGCCATGCCTTGAGGAGGTTTCATGTGAGGTGGAAGAGCATTGTAAATGTTATTAAACCTAGTGGAGTAGTCAGGAATACTCTCTCCTTGATTTCTCTTGAGGCTGCTATATTCTGCTAGTATTTGGAGAGGATTATTTTTGAGTTCCCATTTGTTGATAAATGTTTGATGCAAGGTAGGGAGATCATTTATGCTATTAGGAGGTAAGTTTTTGAACCATTTCTTTACATCGCCTCCTAAACTCTGGGCAAATATCCTCATCTTCACAGTTTCTTCTTCTATCTCCATGTAATCAAATGCATCTTCCATCCTATCTACATGACGTTGGGCTATTGTAGACTCTTTTCCAGTGAAGTGAGGGATTTTAGATTGGTAATCATTTGGTAAGGGAAGTAAAGGTTGTGGTAACACTAATGGGGCATACCATGTTGCCATGGATGGAAATAAGGGTGGATTTATAGTAGTAAAAGTGGGTTGAACAAGAGTGTTTTGCATAGTGGTTGTATGAATTGGAGTGGAAGAAATACTTGGGCCAACAAAATGATTTTGAGCAGACTTGTTATGGAAAGGATTAAAGTGATGAAAAAGCTGGGAATCAGGAGGAGTGGAAGGTGAGGCTTCTCTACTGAAGCTTTGTTGCAAATCTGCAATATCAAGGTCATTTTGGTTTAAGTCACCTTGAGATCTGGTTCTAAAGATGTTCTTTGTATGATGTAAATCAAAGTGTGAATCCTCTAAGACCACAAGGTTTTTAGGGACAGAAATTGTTCTTAAGAGGCTCCTATTAGTAGCTAAATTTCGAGAGTTAGAAGTCTGCCACAAAATTCTCTCAGGATTTTCAACGATTAAAGGAGGATTTGGGTCTGGATGGGATCTAGTGTTGATCCTATGTGAAGCCAGATTGCTTTTAAAAAAGAGAGAGGTGGGGGTTTTAGGGACTGTTTTTGGAAGCTTTACCTCTCAGGATGTTTTGTCTGATATGGGACTAGGCTTCTAAACTTTCTTCAAGGCTGGTTAACATAGTCTTAAAGAGATTTGGGGACCTAGATGAGTAATAGGCCTACTGGGGCTAGTGGAGTCGCCAGGTGGAAACTTTTAGCTTTTATGAAGGTAAGATATTGGATGGTTCCACCACCATGTTTTTTATGAAGCCAAACTGAAATGTTTTGGGTTTTTCTAAGATTCTTGATCTTATAGGTTATGAGAGTGTCCTAAATCTGACTTAACACTTAGCTAGGGTGTAAAAACATACAGAGTTCACTCTTATGGCTTGGTAACTACTTCCTTCAAGGTTTGATAAGTTTTAATGAGAATCCTAAGGGTTACTTAGTTTGTCACTGATTCAATTAAGTCCTATCATGATTAACATTGCTTGGTAGTGCTTGAGGGAGGTTACTTATGTTATACTTAAACAGTAAGTGTTTTTCTTTTAATATTTTACTCAGTGTCCCACCGTGATCTCCATTATGTTGGTGTCCCGTGTTTTGATAGTTTGGAAAATCAAAAGACAAGGCAACATCAGAACCAATCTTTAGAGTCCCAGGATCTAGTCCTCCTGTTCTCAGAGAGGGATCTCTCAAATTCTTGTTAGCAAAGGTTTATCTTGTGTTCTTAGAATATGGATTTTAGACTAGTTATTAAGTGCAGGTGTTTGTTTGTTTGTTTGGTTGGGTTGACATAGCAGAAAATGAAAGATCTAGGAAAGATATATAGAATGGAGAAACATCTGGTTCATTGGGAAATGGAGTCAAAAAGAGGTCATAACGTACTCATCAATGGATATGGGATATCAGAGGGAAAATCTAACTTGGCCATAGGATCCTTTGGTTTTTGGAATGAGATGGACATCAATGATTTGGGAAGAGAAGTTTAATTCTCAACAAAGGGAATTGGGAAACACAATTTGAACAATAAAGAGCTTTCTGATAGACAGGGCTAACCATGAATTCTACAAATCACACCTTTAAGCAAAAAATGATTCCAAAACAACTTTTAAAATGAAATCTAAGATTCGGGGAATACCCTATTTCCTCAAAGATTTTATTTCAAATGACTTAGAAAACATAAAAGATTCACTGATAATTGTGGTCATAGAAGAGGGAACACTTAACACATCTATGATTACAACTATAAATACCTTCAAGGAAACTGTTTAAGAAAGGACAAAGGGAAAGATCGGAACAGACCTCCTTGATTCACTGTAAACAAGAAACTTCAAAGGGAGACTTCAATAACAGTTTTTAAGTGGCAGCAGACAAGCAGGGAAAACCATAAATCATGCTGAAACCAACTATTCGAACTACTAAGGAAATAAACGAGCATGAAGACTGAAGAGAGAGATTAAAGACTCTAAAATACTTCAGCAGAAGAAAACATAAAACAATGAAGGATGAAGAGGTCTAAGGTGATTCCGGGCATTTCTTAGCCTAAAAATTTCAACCTACTGTAGTAAGAAGTTATGGAACATAATGAAAACAGGGGAAAAAAATTAAACAATTCAGAATACTTCACCAACAGCCAAGCTCATGGATCCAATGATAGAGCCTTCTCAATCACAAGCATGCAACAACATCATCAGGGCTTCCAAGACTTCAATTTATTCTTCAACTTCAACAGACTATGTATTATTTCAGAGAGTTTCAATATTAAAAATAGTGATCAACCAACAACCAACAACTTCTCATCTTCTATAGAAGTATTTATAGAAGAATGAGGAGGTGAGATCTGATAAAAGATCTCTCAGGACAATTAATACAGATTCAAGACTTCTCGGCCTTTGAGGGGCTTGATGGAGAAGTTTACAAACATTCTGTCTGCATTAACTGTTTTACATTTATGAATTAAGCTCGGTGGGAGCTTTTATTGACTTTAAGGCTTTGTGTCATGTTTGGAGTAAATCTGCAGATATTTTTAGCTTTTAAGTTCCTTCCAGAAGTAACTCTCTGGCTGCGCTGAGGCTAATATCTTAATTTGATCAATAACTTCGGCCTCTGTTTTGAATGCTTTGAGGCACAGGTGGCACTTATGGTAGCTGAGGAATCAATTCACCTCAAACGAGGCGGTGGAGGCCTTCCTGTCTGTTAAACACTTATGATTTTCTATTGACTATGTTTTAATTTGAGGGATTAGGCTTTTGATAACCTTTCTTAGCCGTAATTTCCAAATCTGTCTTCAATCTTCTATTCTGTTGTGCTATGTTCTTTTAACACTGATACTCTTTAAATGGTGATTTAATAACACAGTGTCTTGTCGATGTGCAAGCCGTGCAGGGCTCTAAAGGCATCAATGCCCATGAAGCATTGATAAAACGTTGAATCCGACCCTTGTGAATGGTCTCCATTGATAAATCAAAGGCACGGGAAACGTCTTTCCGAGCCTTCGGCATTTCTTTCGAAAAAATGGAAAAACCATTAATCCCTAAAAAATACACTAAGTATTAGAAAATCCTACGTTTTTAGGTTTAACTTCTTTGGAGGCTTCGGGGAGGAGCATGGCCATTGGATGGCAATCATTTGATGGTGGAGATTTATTTAGAGGAGGTTAAAGAAGAGTGGGAAAATGAACAAGTCAGAGTGATTTTGGACCGTCCGTTCTGGACACATGGACGGTCCAGATTCAATCGGAGGATCACAATTGGAGGCAACACTCAACTGGCGCCGATGTAAAAATGCGATGCGATTTAGTGCTGGCCATTGATCTGAGGATCAGATCAATGGCGGGGAATGAATTGGAGGGATGGGAGATTGGGGGAAGAAACAAACGCATGCGATTGAAACTGCGTGATGCAATGTAGTGCAGACCGTCAATCTAAAGATTAGATCAACAGTGTAGAATGAATCGGGGGAATGGCCGATTGGAGGGGGCAAACAGAGGCGTGCGATGAAAAAATCCGATCCGATTGAGCACTAGCTGTTTGATCGGCTTACGATCAACGGCGGGGATTAGTTTTTAGAAAGAACCGGTGGAAAACCCTTATATTATTCAAAAACCCCAAAAATTTGAATAAAACAAAGGTTTTAGTGGATCGGGGCGGAAAATATATATATATATATATGAAAAAGGCGCCCATTTGCGGGGCCATGGGTTTATGGAATATGATGGGCTCGAGGTGTATATATTCAAAAGAGCCAATCGCAATCGGAGCCTCGGGCTTGGTCTTTTTAATCTACCCATTAAACTTTCCCGATGCGATAAGCGCCTTGGGATCTTTAACACTTGGTCCCGAGTGAAAGTCATATGTAATAAAGAGGTGGGGGGTGGAGTTTATAGGTATAAGCTGTAATCGCATCGGAAAGTTTGATGTGGCCTTTTCAATCAACCCATTTGTATTTATTTGATGTGATTGCGCGATTGGGTCTTTTTAATCTACCAATTTATATTAACACGTGACTTTGGCTTTTTAGATCAAAACTTTGGATAGATGGGTTTTTTTATTTACAAAGGAAAAACAGATCGGGAATGGATTTTTCAAGGTTTTAAGTGCGGAAGGCGGGCCCACGGTTTATATGGAAATGATAATACGATTGGGGTTTATAAGCATGGGCTAATCGCATCGGAACTTTTGAAACATGGCAAAAGACTTGCGCACTCGAATATTTTCGATGCGATAAGCGCCGAACAGGGTTAGCGCTTGGTTCTAATGCTGAGGCACATGGAGGGGAAGTGGTTAGGCCTTAGCCCAAGGGGGCTTAAGCCTTTATGCAAAAGTATGTATTTTTCATGAAATTTTTCGAGTTTTTTCAATGGATTTGGGGGTTTCGGTATAGTTTAAAAATGAGTTTTAAACTATGTAAAGGTGATTTTCATGAAATAAAATTTGTTCCTTGAAGGCTCAAAAAAGTCTTAGCCACCTTTTTCTATAACAAATTTTATAGGTGGCTAACAGGAGTGTTTTGCATGCAAATTGGAATAAGAAACCAACCAGCCCTTTCAAATTTGAACTTAGATTTCATAAATGAAACCCCTATGAATGAGATGATGATTTCGAATGGCATTTTGTCATGGAAATGACCTCTAAATGAAACCTAATGATGAAAAAATAATGGAATTTGAATGATTTTTTGATTTGACATGACCCGCTACGAATCTGTTCTTTCGTAGCGTGCTTAGTGTATTTTCGGAGAAATGCACTACTAAAGTAGCAGCGCTTTCGTAGCGCAAAAAATCTTTTTTCCATTAACTATGCTACGAAAGTGTGGTTTCGTGGCTAATTTCAAAAAAAAAATTCAAAGGGTTAAAATATGACTTCTAAACAGAATATGGGACCTTTAAACCATGGAATGAGGTTGTCAAACTTTATTTGGAAATGAAAATGACACTTTTGAGACTCTAACCGTATCACTTACCCCTTAAAACATGAAATGACTCAACACCTATCTAAGACCATGACTAGGAACAAGGTAAACTATCAAAGTTTAAAAAAAAAACTTTTATGGTGATAACAGAGGGGTGGCAGGAGGTTAGTATGCAGGAAAAGCGACTGCGCCAAAGGTTTTGAGGTTTGGGTTGTGGTGGCCCACATTGCATAACGTTGTCCATACATACTGCTGAGCCTGTGACACATGCCAACGGATAGGGAAACCTTCGTTCAGAGATGAGATGCCCTTGCAACCGCAGATGGCTTTGCAGATTCAACAAATGGCCCATAGTATTTGTAGAACCCATCAATCCCCCAGGAAAGAATATGGGTGCACGTTACATCATTACTGCAACTGATTATGTAACCAGATGGGCCGAAGCGAAGGCTATGAAGCATTTTACTGTAGATGCCGGTGCACACTTCATCTTTGTGCATATTATGACTAGGTTTGGCTACCCAAATATCTTAATGAGAGATAGAGGTACACATTTTGTCAATGAATCTATTGAAGCTTTGACAAAAGAATTTCAAATCCACCATGAGAAGAGACCCCATATCACCCATAGGCGAATGGCGCAGTAGAGGCCTTTAACAAAATTTTGGAACATGCGCTAAATAAGGTCCGTAATGTTGATCGAAGTGATTGGGACGTGTGCATACCCTCAGTGCTTCGGGGCTATAGGACCACATGCAAGAAAATGACCAGAAAAAATCCTTTCAGGATGGTCTACGAGAAGGAGGCCATCATGCCCATGGAATATATCGTCCACAGTCTACGAATTGTAGCTTTTACAAACATAGTAGAACCTGACATCATGGAGGAACGCTTGGTGCAGCTGGTTGCCTTAGAAGAGGATCGATTCATTGCTAATTTTCACCAGTAGGATCAAGCGTGGTACAACCTTCCTTATATGGAGACGGAGGTAGAGATTGATAAAATCGTCACAACTTGGCCATCGACATGGAAGCTTAGCTTCAACTCATCTGCCCCGGTCATAGCACGCACCTTTGGGAGGGACGCAACTTCGAAGGATATTGAGGTGTGCTCCATGGAGAAACTGACGTCTAAGGAAACCCCCAAATATGCAACTAATGGGTCAAAGCAAGAATCTCAATGTGAGCAAGAATATGAACGTGATGTAGAGGCTGAAGGGCTTGGAGGGGAGGGCGCAGAGCCCCCACGTGGAAAAAAACACACAAGCAAGCCTCCCAAAGGGGAGCAGAAGAAGTGCAAGGCCAATAAGACCGGTGGGGAAGTGGAGACCACTTTCACAAACGAATACTTGGAGAATATCACAGATGATGACACTATTGTCTTTGAAGATTGATGGGTTTCCCTCGAAGATCAGTAGAAGGCCACGGTAGAGGCCTTGCAGACTAGGCTGTAGGCATTCAATTAAAAGCAGATACGCTTCAGGTGAGTGTGAATCAAGAGAGCTATTAGGCATCTGTAATCAGCAAGATTGGCAAAGTCCGATCACAGAAACAACATCGTTTCAACCACTTTGGGATTCTAGGATCTAGCCCTCCTAAATCCGGAGAGGGATCTCTCCAATAAGTGCAAAGATGGATTTGTATTTGAAGTTTTGGGTAATGGTATTAAGCTAGTTATGAAGGCCAAGGGTTTGTTTTGTTTTTGGATGGTTGAGCATGATTACTGTTTGAGTTGGAAATTTCTAAGTGCAAAGAGTTTCAAAGTTGAGAAGTTGCAAGAAAATAGAACAAGCTTTGGCCAGGAAGGTAGATAATTGCAGATGCTAGTCCATTGGGCTATGGAGTCATAATAGGGTTTAATTGAAACAACAAGAGGAAAGAGTGGTCCATGGGGCAAGTCATTTATGTCTAAGGATCTCTTTGAAAGTTGATTTATGGAATGAAATGATACAAAAAGAAGGGGAATTAAACAGATGAAGAACAAAGAGTAGCCTAGGATCTGGTAAGTACTTTGAAACTAGCCAACCTTTGAAAAACACTTAAGAAAGACATGAAAGTAAACTAGGATCTGGTAATTACTTTGAAACTAGCCAGCCTTTGATACACTTTCAATAGAAAACATATAAAAACAGAGGGAAACACAAATGATAACAAAGGATGGTCTAAGATCTGGTAAGTACTTCTAAACTAGCTAGCTCTTAACACATTCCAAGGGAAACATTCAGACAATCTTTGGGGATAAAACTAGGACCAGGGCACACCATATCTTCCTTAGTGCATCTCTACTTAACATAAAATGAAAGCAACATCCAAGAACAATATTTAGCTAAAACAATAAGACGAGGGAACACCAACATTCCTATGCTTAAACTGAATTAAATCATTCCTAAATAACACAGATTGAAAGAAAACATTCAGATAAATATTTTCAGTCAGGGAAGGGTATTGATATATAGCAGGTCCTAACTCTATGCATGTTGTTCTTTATAAGAGAAGATTAACACAGTGAATACAGAATCAAAATAACAAGTCACAATGAGAAAAACATCACCGTCAACATAGACCAAGATCCCATAAATCAGCTTGTATTGATGCTCCAAACCAGTTACAGCCTTAAGTCTAATGCTTTTGTTTAGCAATCATCTACACATCTCAGCCTAACTTATCTATCACAAGCATAGCTCCAAGGGCCAGTGAACACTATTTACAGGTAGAAGTCTCAAGCTCAATTACATTCCAATGTTCAGTAGCCAACTCAACCAACCCCTCTCTCATCTTTTGTAGTAGTATTTATAGAAGAATGAGGAGGTGGGATCTGATAAAAGATATATAAAGATAATTAATACAAACTTAATGGCTTCTCAGCCTTTGGGGGGCTCGATGAAGAAGCTTACATAGGTTTCCTCTGTATTAAATGATTTACATTAAGATTTAAGCTTGGTGGGATCTCTTACTGACTTTTGAGGCTCTGTGTGGTGTCAAAGTAACTCTTCTGATATTTTGTCATTAAGTTTTTTTGCAGAATTTACTCTCTGGCTGCGCTTGAGACAAATATCTAATCCTGATCAATAACTTCGGCCTCTGATATGAATTCTTTGAGGCACAGGTGGCACTGTGGTAGCTGGGAGGAATCGATTTGCATCAGCTGTGGCGGTGGAAGCTTTCTGTCTGATGAACCTTTATGATTTTTCTTTTAACTGTGTCTTAATTGGGGATTAGGCTTTTGATAAACCATCTTAGACATAATCCCCAAATATCTGTCTTCAATCTTCTGTTTTGGTATATTTTTGTCTTCGACACTGATATTATTTGATTTGCACTTGGTTTGCTGTGTTTGTTCGTGTGCAGGGCTGCGCAGGGATGATATGGCATCAATGCCTCATGAAACACTGATGAAACGTGGAGTTTAAACCCTACGAATGATTCTCTTTGATGAATCGAAGGCAGGAGGATTGTCACCCTCAGCCTTTGAATTTTCTTCAGCATGGCGGAAAAACCATTTAATACCCTGCAAAATACAAAAACATTATGAAATCATGCATATATAGGTTTACTGTTTTGGAAGGACATGTGGGGAGAGCATGGCCGTTGGATGGCATCACCCAACGTTCAAGATTGATTGGAAGGGGTCAAAGGGAAACGGAGGAGGAATTAAATCAGAGCAGTCGATTGCACAGAGATCAACGGTCGGGAGCGAAGGTGAATAGTCAAAGCGAAAGAGTCGCTGTATTTGGAAAAACGAAGAAAAGGGGCTAAAAAAATTTGTTTCGGCGAAAAATGGTGAAAAATGGTGTTTGGGGATCGGGACGAACGTGGGCCGTGGAATGAGATCAGCCCACGTGATCAACGGTGGAGATCATGTACCACTATACCTTAGAAATGTGCCCCGGATTTCAAAAAATGGTTAATAAAATCATGCTGCATAAAGTCCCCGTGTCCGCATTGGATGACTGTGCAAGGACCAACGAAAACCTGGCCAAATCCATTGATGCCACGTGGATGCTGACTGGGTATTCGGGGCCACCAGCTCTATGGGACTGTTGTCATGGCTTTGGGGACCAGGGCGACTGTTTTTAATACCGCGCCATATCTTAGTCTATCTGTCATGCTTCTTCAGAGCGCGATTATCGTCCTATGAGCGGCCTCAGATCGGACGGTGCGCATCGATATCACGCTCACTTCACATCCGATCTTTAACACCCAGGGAAAATGGTATCGCCATACTTCCCAAGGCCACGTGTCGGCTGGCGGCGTTGATCACTGCCGATCGGGGAAAACTGCTTTCCTCTCAAAAGCGGTGTGATGAAAACCGCTTTCGGCCCTTCTTTTAATATAATGAAAAATAATTATATGGGCACGTTAGACCATAACTTTGGGTAAGTGGGTTTACACAGTGTTTTAGCGCCCGATTGCGGGCACCAGGGTTATATGGAATAACGATATGATTGGAGGTTATAGTATAAAAGGCTAATCGACATCGAAGATTTCAATAAAGGGTGAAGACTTGCACACTATGTTACCTCTGATGCGATAAGCGCCTAAACAGCTCAGTGCCTGGTTCCAGTGCCAAGGCATATGGAGTGAAAATGGCTAAGGAATTAGCCCAAGGGGGCTTAAACCTTTACACCAAAATATGTATTTTTTATGAATTTTTCAATGTTTTTCAAGGGTTTCGAGAGTTTCGATTAATACAAAGAATGAGTCTTAAACCTTAATAAAGGAGTTTTGATGGAGGGGAAGGAGAACAATATTAAAATTAAGTATTTTTATGAGAATGAAAGGGGTAGAAAATGAGGTTAGTTTTGGAAGTGGAAGGAAGGGGAAAATGGTGTTTGCAGCAGTATTATGTCTTTGAAAACAATAGGATTTCAGAGTGTAAAATGGGAACAGTCAGTGAAGATTTGAACAGAGGCATGAGGCCTTCAAGAGTCTTCAAGAACCAACACTTTTTGCAATAAATTTGTTCCTTGAAGGCTCCAAAAATGATTTAGCCACCTTTTAGTATAACAACTTTCATAGGTGGCTAACAGTGACTCCACTTGGGGATGGTGCCTTATTGAAGGCATCAAGAACTTCAGACCTGCTTTCTCTGGGAGGATGACCTGTGCCTCATCCATTGGGCTACCTTTCTTTCCTTGTATGATATTATTTTGCTCTGAAAACATATTAGTAGCCATAAAAACAATGGATCTTTCATCAAAAAGCTGTCTACCTACCCAATCCTACAATTCTAACATTTTTTCTTCTTTAGAGTGCACTTGGATTGGAAAACTCTTTTACAACATTTTATTCTTTTGAAAGCAGGAAATATAATCTATTTCTACTCCTTATTTCTCCATGGACTCAGATTAAACAGTTGAGCCCATATGATTCTCTACCTAATCTACTATCTGTTGGGATTGAACTGTCCAACAGATTTTATTCACTAAATTCTACAACAAAAATTTAAAAATAGCCAAGTCAAGATTAAGCTTGTTTGACTTGCTGTCATCTATGGCATAAAAACAAACTGCACATAGAAATTTATTTTGCAGAGAATTTAAAACAAAAATGGAAGGCTTGAGATCTGAAATTTCAAAGCATTTCCTTCATCTTTTTACAGCTCTGTTTTGACTTTTGTTCGAGCTGTCCTCCCTTTGTTGATTGGTTCAGATTTTAAGCTGATTGGAACCAAATTTTTACATCTCTTGACTCAGAATTTGAAAAATATTTGATGCATTCTCTTATTTGGAAACTCAAGTTCGAATTTTGAGCATGTTTGAACCTTTAATTTCTATCCTAAACTATCTACTGATAAGCCAAGATTAAATAGTTTGGCAAATCAAATTCACTATCCTATTAGTAGAAAATTTAAAGCTAATTAGTCAAGATTAGGTTGTTTGACTAACTAGAAGTGTGTTTTTCAGGAGTGGCATTTAAGCTTGCACACTTTCAGATTCGTTTCTCTTTTTTGGTATGGGGCTATACCTTTCTTGTTTTCACAATCTGCCCTCTTTTCTTTGTTTTCTTTGTTTTTGTATTTTGATTTTTATAACTTCGAATGCAATGGTGGGTGAAATATTTATAATGGAAAAAGATAAAAAGGCTATCAGAACACGAAAAGGATCAAGAGAAGTAATTCTTAATCATCCTGCCATTGACAGGACCCCTAAACAATTATGCTCCATTCAACTCTCGCAAGAAATATGCATTATTACGAGCAGCTGAATGGATAGAGTAAGGGCCAAGCCATAAGTTGTCAAATTTTCCGTGCTTGTCCTTGTCTTCCCTCCCTGAGTCCCACTTTAAAACTTTGTCCCCAATATTGAAATCATTGGCCTTTGTTCTTCTATAAGAAAGCTTTTTAATGCTGTCCTGCTTTTGCAATGCTTTGTTATAAACCTCCTCTCTGGTTTGTTGAAGTTGAATGGTCTGATTTATTCTTCTGATTATGTCATTATCGTCAGTTTGCAACTCTTGAATCAACTTCATCACTGGTACACCAAGGCTGGTTGGAAAAATTTCATCAGTACCATACACAAGCTGGAAAAGTGACATGCCAATAGATTTCTTCAAAGTCAATCTGTCAGCCCAAAGTGCATGAAACAGCTTTGTGTGCCAAGACTTTTTGTTGTCCTCCAACAGTTTCTTGATTATGTTCACTAGAATCTTGTTTGAGGATTCTGCAAGTCCATTACCTTGAGGGTAAATAGGCTGTGGAATGCCCCAATGTTATTTGATATCTGTGACAGAATTAAACCATATTATTTGAGTTAAATGCTGTTGCATTATCAGTGATGATTTTGGTAGGACAACCAAATCCAAAGAAAATATTATTCTCTATGAATTTTATAATAACAGAATCATTGGCTTGCCTACAAGGTATGGCTTCTATCCACTTGGTGAAATAGTCTGTGGCAGTGAGAATCCATCTATGCTGGGTAGAATATGGTGGATGGATTTCTCCTATGAAGTTAAGTCCCCACTGTTGAAAAGGAGCTTCAATAGTGATTGGATGTAGAGGTAGGGGTAGCAGTTTTCTTTTGCCTTCAAAAAGTTGACATTTATGACAGGCTATGATCATTTTGTGCACATCATGAAAAAGAGTAGGCCAATAGTAACCAACCCTCAAGATCTTGTTGGCTGTTGTTTTCCAATACAAGTGGCCTCCACACTCTCCTTCATGGAACTCGTGCTTAAACTTCTCTGCATCAAACTCAGGAAAAAATTTAAGCAATATACCGCTTGCATTTTTCCAATAAAGACATCTATCTATAATGCAATAGTTTATAGCTTTTAACTTTAGGAACCTTGCTTTTGTTTTTGTCAAACTAGGAGGTGCATTTAAATTAAGAAAAACATAAATAATATCATCATACCAAGAGGAATTCATAAAATGATCTTCAAAAATGGGAGTTGAGATTTCCTCTGGATCATCCAAAGAATTAATCATATTAATATCAAGAACTTCAAAATTTGATTCAGCCATTAATCTAGCTAGACCTTGTCCTTTGATCAGCTTAGTGGGTTTTATCTCTAAATCGTATTCAAGGATAATAGAAATCCACTTACCTCTCTTACCATCTGGGTCTTGCGTTAGAATGTCTTTAACAATTGAGTTTGGGACAAAGGCAATGATGTGCGAATGAAGGATGTATACTCTGAAGTCTTTCAAATCTTTAACCAAAGTAAAGGCTTGCTTCTCCATAATGTTATACTTTAGAGGGGAATCCCTTAATGCCTTACTAAAGAATGAAATAGGCTACTCTTGTCCTTGTGGGTTTTTCTGTAAAAGGACAAAAGCTATGGTATGTTCTGATGCAAACGAAAAAATATAAAAATATTTTGAAAAATCAGGACTTATTAGAACCGGTGTTTGGTTAACGCTTACTTCACCAGCTCAAAGGATTTCTTTGCTTCCAAGGTCCATTTTACCCCTTGCTCCTTCTTCAACATGTTTGTTATATTCCTAAGGATCTCAGCCAAGTTGGGTATGAACCTTCTCAAAAAGTTAATCTTTCCAATGAAAGATTGCAACTCCTTGATGCTTCTAGGATGAGAGATTTGCAATATGGCCTCAATCCTTTTGGGATCTATCTTAATACCCTCTTCTGAAATGATGTGCCCAATAAGCTTACCTTCTTGGAGCCTAAATAGTGTCTTCTTAGGGTTTAAAGATATTCCAACTTTTTGCATTTCTTGAAGACTTTTCTTAAATTTTCTAAGTGCTCTTCATCTGTTTTTGAAAACAAAGTGACATCATCAAGGTATATAATGATGAAGAAGCCCAGTTCTTCCGAGAATGCTATGTCCATGGCTCTTTTAAAAGTTGCTCCAGCATTCATTAGACCAAAAGGGAATTTTCATATACATGAAAGTACCCCATGGTGTAGTAAAGGTTGTCTTCAATTGATCAGCAGGGTGAACTAAGATCTGATTGTACCCTGAGTAGCCATCAAGCAAAGAAATTCTTCTAGACCCTACCACCCTTTGTAAAATATGATCCATCTTAGGTAAAGGGTAGTTGTATTTCAATGAAGCTTTGTTTAAGTCTCTAAAGTCTATACAAAGCCTGATTTCTCCAGTCTTCTTCCTGACTGACACCAGATTAGACACCCACTCAGAATATCTAATAGGGACAATAATACCAGCTTCATACATTTTCATGTTCTCCTTCTGAACCAAGGGCAACTAGACAGGGTTTATTCTGCGCAGTTTCTGTTTGAATGGTTTTTGGTTTTCTTTGAGGGGAATTTTGTGTTGTATTATTTCAGTGTCATAGGATTTAAGATCTTCGTAACTCCATGCAAAAACATCAGAAAATTCTTTAAACAACTCTATGTATTTGAGTTTAATGTGAGCTGGTAAAGTCTTAGATAGTTTTATCATCATTGGTTTAAGTTTACTACCTATATTGCACTCTTCCACTTCAGTCTCTACAGGTTCCAGTTTTGGCTTCCTGGCCACATCGTTAAAATCAAACAACTCTTCTAAAGGTACCAGACCCTTGGGTAAAATTTCATCTTTGGACTGCAGGGTTTCCAACTCTTCTGTTTTTAATTCTGCAGTCAATTCTGCTCTGTTTTGAAGTTTTCTTGACAATATATTAATATCAACAAGTTCAGGAGACGGTTCTTCTTCACCAAGAAAATTTTCTTCACTACAGTTTGTATCATAATCTGAGTCCAAATTGTGTAGTTCGAATTCATTTCTGAATTGCATGAAGTCTTCTATTTGTTTGTCTCCGTCAAACACCTGCCAATAATTTTCATTATTAGGCACAGCTGGTCTGAATTTTATTTGAGTTGTGCAGTCTTTGGTTTCATATGGCGTTAAGCATGTTCTAGCTGCAAAGGCTAAATTATGAGACACAATATTTATTTTCCTCGGGACAAAAATTATCTGGTATTCCTCAAAAGTTTTTAAAAGGTCTATGACATTGTTTCGGTAGGCTCTAAGTCTGGGATGATTTGCGTTATACTCCCCATTGAATTTCCTAATGACCAACTATGAATCCCCATACGCTTTTGTTCTTTTGGCTCCTAACTTTTTCAACAAACACAAGCCTAGAAGCAGGGATTCATATTCCGTTATGTTGTTGGAACAATGAAAGTTTAATCTGCAAGAAATGCTTTCTATGTGGTTGTTTTCACTGTTGTAGATCCAGACACCTACACCAGCTTTGGTCTTAGTGCAAGACCCATCGAAGTCCATACTCCATAGAGGACTGTTTTCGGTTTCATCTTGGTTACTGTCCTCTTCAACTACCGTGCTTTCTGATTGTTGCTGAATATCAGCACTTAGTTGAACTTGTTCTAATGCCTTAGAACTTTTATTGGGTTGAGGACTGCTTTCTTGACTCTGAAAGTTTAAAAGCAAAGGACACATAATTTGTAGCTCAAGACATGTGTTTTGTTTGCTAGATTTTTCAAATGCAGCAGACTGTTTCGACACTCCTACGTTGTGTTCCTCTTTCTCCCTATCGGTCATTAATCCTGTTAAAGTGACTTGTTCACTAAATGTTTCATCGTTAAACATAATAAAAGAATCAAGGCCTGTATTTACAGAATATAGAGGAGAGTTTTGAGGTCTGTCTTGACTTGTAACTGTGTATTGCATATGGGACTCCCTGTAAAGTCTTCTAGTCTGATTGAAAACAGGGATAGTCGCATAGGTCATGTCCATCTGCATAGTCCCTTGTAACTTAACCCCCCAAGATCTTGATAATAACATCCCATACTTTGGTGGCACATCAGCCACAACAATATCCATTACTAAGCATTTGGCTTGAATCTGGGCTAAGTTAACGCAGAGGTCTTTGATTAATCCTAAACATTTCACTCTGCTTGAGTCAAAGCAGTAAAGGTCTTTGTAAGGTCTGGTGATTTCTAGACCAAGGCTCTCCATCACAGCTTTAGGCATTAAATTATGAGAAGCCCCAGAATCACGCATAGCGTTGTGCAAAATTTTGTCATGAACATTTAAAATTACATAAAATGGAGGAACAGGTCCCTCTTGATATCTACCTTCAATCTGGACCAAAAATAAGCTCTGGCTGGTCATCATTAAGATTGACTATGTCATTATTCTCTTCAATGTTTAAAGCCTTCAAAATTTGGGTCCTATATACATTCTGGGCAGCTAACTTAGTGAGGGGAACAGATATTTTAATCTTTGAAATTTCCTTCTCTAGGCTGAAAGGAATTTGGTTCTTCGAAGAACTTGTCTCAGCCTTACTAGCTACTAATCTATCAGCAACATCAGCTCGCTGATTTGTTTTATTTACATTTGAAAAAATTGTTTTCATAGGAGTACTAGTTGAAGTGTTAGTACTGCTAAGGTCCGCACTCTGTTTTTCATTTTTTTGAGTGCCTTTCTCTCTACCTTTATCAGAATTAACGGCCACTGTTTTCTCCCTTTGTTTGACAATTTTAGGCTTGGTTTCAGTGCTGGTTTGTGAAGATTTTTTAGAGGTTTTGGTGTTGGGAGTTTGTTGACTAGTTTTTCTTCTAAGGTCATATTCTCTTTGAGATTCTATGATGATGTTTTCCATGTCTTGACAATAATTTTCATCATCATCTCTTTTGTCATCATAAGGTGTATAGAGACCTTGTTTTCTATTGTAATGAATCTCAAAGTCATCATCATCTACCCCCAACATGTTGATATCATCTTCCTCTATTATCTCATATGTTTCCTCAACCTCACTTACATAGTTTTGATGAAAGGGAGGAGTGATCTATTGATCATCTTCCCTGGGTTTGTTTGGAGGTTGGTTCCTTCTAAAATTATGATTCCGGTTCTGGTTTCTATTTTGAGGAGCATTTTGGTTTTGGCTGGCTTGCGTTCTCTTAATTATGCTCATCTCTCTCATCATCTCCTCCATCATTCTCTCCATATTTGAGTTGGAAGTAGAGGGTGTAGACTCCTCTCTAAATGACACTCTCTTTTCATTTTTCATTCTTTCTCTTTTCTCCATCAAGTTGACTTCCACATAGAGAGCACCTTTTTGCATCTCTTCAAGAGTTGCAGGATCTCTCTCTCAGCTGATAGGCCATCTCAGGGTCAAACCCTTCAGGGAACTTGTTTAAAGCTGAGCCTTGTGGAGGTTTTAGATCCGGGGAAAGGGCATTATACACACTTTTATATCTGGTACAATAAGCTTGTACACTTTCCCTGGTGTTTCTATGGAGGTTCTTATAATCAGAAAGGACCTGGAGAGGGTTCTTCTTTACTTCCCATTTGTTTAAGAATGTCTGATGAAGTGCTTGGAGATCATTGATACTATGGGGGGTCAAGCCTTTAAACCATTTTCTTACTTCTCCCCCTAATCTCTGAGCAAATAATCTAAGCTTGACAGAATCATCATCAATTTCATTTTTGTCAAAGTATTCATTCATCTTATCCACATGTTGTGATGCAGTTGTTGTTGGCAATATGATGCAGAGTGTTGTCCTTGATGGCAACGCACTGAATGAAGATGAAGACATGAGAGTGTTGGCATGTGTTGTCCTTGATGGAAATCCACCTGATGAAGTTATTCTTGACCTGATGGACTTGGTAAATGATGTAAATCTAATGTGAAGTGATGTTAGTTAGCAATATGATGCTAAGTGTTGTCCTTGAATGGCAACCCACTTGATGAAGATGGTGGCAACTTACTTGATGAAGTTGTGCTTGATAGAATATGTTCTTGATGAAGTAAATCTGATGTATCTATGGTGAGTACAGAAGGCAATGAAGAAAGGATTTCAGCATGTGCTAAATCTATGGTGAAAAGAGTATGTCTCAAGGCATACGCGGATATGTCTAGGAGAAGTCGCGTATGCACGCGGGAAACAACGTGACAAGTCGCGTATGGGCAAAATCGCTCATAAAATACAAAACCAGGGGTAACCACCATGGTATTGACCCATTGTATTGGGTGATGATTCGTCTAATTGACCCCGTCCAGGAATACCATCGGAAGTAATGTGGTTTTGGCTCATGGTATTGAAAAAGGGTAAACTTATATAAAGAGAAGAAATTCATTGTGCAAACCATGAGTGTGGGTGCAAGATGTCTGAGCTTGAATGAATACTTCTCTCTGAAGTAGATCTGAATGGAAAGGGTTACAGCTGAATGATAGATCTGAATGCATGATGCACTAATGAAGAAATGATGAAGAAGGGAATCTAGATATGGAATGTATTTGTATCTTCTTATGGAATGTTCTGATCTGAGATGAGGCGAGCATATGTCTGAAGTGAAGGGTAAAATCTAAGCTATGCATCTGTTCTGAAGAATTGAAATGACCTAAATATCTGAAGAACCATACGCTAGTTCGACGCAGAGGAAGCGCATATATACACGGGTTTGTTGAAGAGAAAGTGCGTATGCGCAGTGAAATTAATTCTGTAATTTGTACAGAAGTATCGCTGGTTGATTTGGACGGAAGCGCGTATATACGAGACATCAGTAAAAGGAAAGTGCGTATGCAAACTAGGGTTTGCTGAAGTATGGGGTATGAAATCTTTGATCTAATCTACTCTGTTTTAGCTATCTGTTGTTGATGTTTGACTGTGCTTAAATGTATGGAGAGGGTCCAGTCTGAAAATATGATGAAACGTGGCCTGCAAGTTGTGTTCTATTGAAGTTGTTGGATCCTGTGTGAAAATTGATGAAACGTGGTCCATAGAGGTGCTGAGGGTTGTAGCCTTCAGTCAGGGGGTTGTAGCTCCCTTCCGGTGAGGCACAGTAGCGAGAGCGAGGGTGTCGCTCCCTTCCGGTGGCTGGTAAGCGAGATCGAGGGGTCGTAGCTCCTTTCGGAGAGGGCCCCGATGGCCGAGAGTCGGGGGGTTGTGGCACCCTTCCCGGGGAGAGGATGGTAAACGGCGCGGTGGGTGCACGTATCAGTGGGAGTTTGCACTGACACACATGTTGTAAGATGTTTTCTCTATAATAAAATATTGGTACAAACAAGCTGAGCGTTGGTTTTCTCCCGACTTGGGTTTCCACCTAAAAAATCACAGTGTTCATGTGTGATGCTTTGTGTGATGGTTTGTTCTGTTATTCTTGTTTGAGTGGTTAGTGTGTCCCTAAATTGCGCATTTAATTTGTCAATCCGGGAATCGTAAGCTGATGAAGTGCGGCGCACTATATGTGCAAGATAACCTATTTCTTAACTTTTTGTCGTTTTTGGTCTTTCTAAGGTGAAATGGAAATTCTAAAATGAAAACAAGTTTGGTTATATTTATTCAAGGAAGTGATATCCCCTATAATGATTTACCAACTTGAAACTTTAAAAGCAAGTTGAAAATTACAATGACAAGACTTGAAAGAAAATAAAAATGTACTGCTGAAATGAAAAGGTGCTGCTAATCTAATAAATCAAAACAGTAAACTAGTGAGCATGAAAACCAAACTATTCTTGCTGCCAACTAAACACAAGAGAAACTATGCTTAAGGAATTTCAAAATTGCAACAAAATAAATCTAAACCAGATTACATCAATTTATCTTCTGACCCTTCATCATTAGTCCAGCTATGATTTTCGGAAGTAATCATAAACAACTTGAGTAACTGATATTTAATTTGCAGAAAGTAAACTAATGCTAAACCATACACTCATGATTCAATCCCTCACCATCAGTCCAGCTGTGGCTTTCGGAGGCAACCGAAGATGTCATGCATGATTTAATATATCTAAATTTGCAGAAAAGAAACTAATATTAAACTACACATTTCATAATGCAATCCCTCACCATCAGTCCAGTTGTGGCTTTCGGAGGCAACTGAAGATGCTATGAGCAACTTAATATATCTAAATTTGCAGAAAAGAAACTAATACTAAACTACACATCTCATAATACAATCCCTCACCATCAGTCCAGCTGTGGCTTTCGGAGGTAACTGAAGATGCTATGAGCAGATTAGTATATCTAAATTTAACTATTGAAGCAGATAAACAAAACTGAAATGAACAAAGCAATATTGAAATTAAACAAAAGCTATGAAAAGCAAACTAGCAGCAGAACAATGTTAGTTCCATGTCATTAGTCAAAAAGCTATGAAAATGCCCGGGCTGCCTATCTAAAACCTGAAAAACATAAACACTGATCAGTGATTAACAATCATAAAGCATGAAAGACAGAAATGAAATGGAAATTATGTAAGTGTATAAACAGAAATGAAACAACTGCAAAGTATGAACATATGGATGGATTATGATACAATGATTTTTAAAGAAATGAAATGAGAAATATACACTAATACACCAAACCTTAGCTGAGCAGGGGCCCTCTACACAGCCTTGGTAACGGTCCTCAAACACGAATTAAGTTGAAAAACAGAGTCTTCTCATATTAAAAAGCAGTTCATTACAGAATAGTAATGTTACGGCACAAGTGCAGCGTAATCACTACAGAGCAGACTAAAAGATAACAGAGACTACATTCACGAACATCAACTAACTTCTTGTGCGTATGCAAACGCACTATATATAACAACAAACTATAACTGTTTCCTAAAGTTCATGCTAGCGGAGAGCACGTAGACCACTACGTCCACGGATATAGGAGTATGGCCGTGTTGGAAAGTAGATCTACGAAAGGTGGATGCTTGAATTCGACTCTAGAACCCTGTACAGATGTCGATTTAACCTCCGCGGGCTTAGAAACGGCCGTATGGTTCTTTATGTGCCACGAAACAGAGTCCGGCCGACATGAAACTCCATAGTTGACTTCCATGTGGACGCCTTTGACCGCGGCTTCTTTGGACGAGTTTGCTTGAACCAATAGGACACGAACCATGTCCACGTCATTCCTAGCCTGCACATGTGGCTCGTTTCCCTTGTAGACACCTGTAGCATAGAATTCCACAAAATAGCTGTGGAAAGTTGCAGCAGCTGCGGAAAGTGGCAAGATTCCGCAGCTGAATGAACAAAATCTAGATCAAATAGAAAACACAAAAATATAATTAAAAACCATGTTAGATGCCCTTTTGCACATGATATTGACAATTTGGGAGGTTTAGGTGAGTGAAAAAGGTATGGAAAAATGTATGGAAAAGATGCAAATTTGGGACTCAACAGTTACTACACATTTTTACTGCTAACTTAACTTCAGATGAATGAATATTGCAAAGAACTAAGATAATAAATATCTGCTCTGCTAATACGCGAGTTGTATGATGGATATCCATGTGTATACACGAGTTTACTAAAGGTAAGTAGCGTATGGGTTTTAAGGAATGAAAAAGTAAAAAGTTTTTGAATATGAAGTAAATACTGATTCACCCCCCCTCTCAGTATTTTTCCCAACAATTGGTATCAGAGCAGGTTCTTCCGCAGAAGCTTGATCGCTTGAAGGAGATCCGTCGCAATGGGAAGTCAAGAAGGAGTGATGTCTATAAAGCCACCTCTATTCAAATGGAAGCAATCTGATATTTGGGATGGTACGAACAAAAGCTTATCTGCAAAATCTTGGTGCAAAGGTATGGGCAATCATGAAAGAATGTGAACTAGAATCTAGAGAAGAAAAGGATACTTTTGTGGATACGCTAGAAGACAATAATTTTCTTGAAGAAAACACTCAACTCAAAGTAAGCCTAGAAGAAAAGAACATAATCATAGAGACTCTTGAAAATCAGCATGAAGCAAGAGAAAAACGCATTGAGGAATTGGAGTGTGAAGTAGTAAGTCTAAGGAAAGATAATGAGAAAGTGAAATATCTCAATCTTAGATTTGCTAAAGGTTCAGAAACCTTAGATGAGATTATCAAGGTACAACGGTCTCCTCTTATAAAAACAGGTCTTGGATATACTGGGGAATCTTCCCAGACTTCAGCACCAAATTATCTGAAAGCAGCCACAGCTGGTTCACTACATTCAGCCACTCAGCAAGGGAACAAAGGATCTTTCCAAGTAAAGCATGATCATCTCAATTCAAGGAACACTAACAGGGAGATCTTTCAAAGAAGCTACAACCAACAGGTAAATTCAAATAGAAGATTTCATGATCGCAGAAATTTCTACTTCAATGGCCAATGTTTCTCATGTCACAATTTTGGTCATAAAGCTGTTCAATGTGTTGCATATAAAACCATCATGACAAGGAAAGCAAGAGAGAAAAGGATGAATATTGAACCAAAGAAGAACACCTATAACAACTTTTCTCCTCTTCAAAATGAAGTTGAATGTACTTATTGCAATAACTTTGGTCATGAAGAATCTGAATGCAGGAGCAAGGTCCAGCCAAAAGAACATGTTCCCTCAAGCTCTAAAGTGTGGAAAAAGAAAGAAATAGCAGTTGAAAATTGTGGGATAGCGTTATTTGCAGAAGGTGAAGAAAATCAATGGTACATTGATAGTGGGTGCTCAAGACACATGACAAGTGACAAAAGCAAACTTTTTGCATATAATGCTCTAGAAAAGGAAAAGAAAGTTACGTTTGGAAATGATACTCCTGCTGTAATTAAAGGGAAAGGGTCAGTGTTTCTAAAAGAAAAGGTGAAAGCTAAAGATGTCATGTATGTGGATGGATTAAGGCATAACCTGTTAAGTGTAAGTCAAATGTGTGATCAAGGAACATAAGTTGTTTTTAGTTCAAAAGAATGTGTGGTTCGTGATCTTGATACAGGTAAAATTATCATAAAAGGGAAAAGAAATCCAAGCAACCTGTATGTACTGAAAAACTACAAAGGTCAATGTTACTTGAGAAAGTCTTCAGAAAATTGGCTATGGCATAGAAGGCTGGGGCATCTGAGCTTCTCTCAAATCAACAAAGCAAACAGATTTCAAGCTGTTCGTGATCTTCCCAATATTAATCTACCAGAAAATATCATATGCAAATCTTGTCAAATCAGTAAGAAAACTAGAGTACGATTTAATGCCAAAGAAGGATCATCAAGTAAGCCTCTTGAACTCATTCATACTAACTTATGTGGACCTATGAGGAAAAAGTCACTACGAGGGGAAGAATACTATATCTTATTTATTGATGATTACTCTAGAATGTGTTGGATCGGGTTCATGAAACACAAAGATGAAGCATTTGAAAAATTTCAGAGCTTTAAAGCTCTAGTTGAAAATGAATTGGATCTAAAAATCAAGTGTCTTAGATCTAATCGAGGAGGAAAATATACATCAAATGAATTCCTTGAATTTTGTGAACAACATGGCATAAAAAGATAGTTCTCTGTAGCTGGCACTCCACAACAAAATGGCGTAGCAGAAAGAATGAATAGAACAATTCAACAAATGGCTAGAGCTATGCTTGATGACACTGGAACATCTGACACTTTCTGGGTAGAAGCAACTCATACAGCAGCAAACATTCACAACAAAGCACATGTTCGGGTAAACAGTGATAAAACTCCATATGAACTCTGGTATGGAAAATCTCCCACTGTAAAGCATTTTAGAGTTTTTGAAAGCAAATGTTTTATCAAAAATAATGATGAAAAGCTTGGAAAGTTTGAACCTAGATCAGATAAAGGAATATTTCTTGGTTATCCATCTTCAAGAAAAGCATACAGATGTTATAATGAAAGGCTTCGAAAGAGTGTTGAATGTATTGATGTTGTTATTGATGAGTCTCCTGCAGCCCCTAAAGAAGAAAATCAAACAACAAAAGAAGATGATGGTGACTTATTCCCTTCTACAGTAAATAGAAATGATATAGACAGTGAATCCAATGAAGAACCTGAAAATGATCTATCTGAAAAAGCTCCTTCCAGATACGTTCAAAAGAATCATCCTGAATCTCAAATTTTGGGAGACAAGGAATCAGGTGTACGGACAAGGAGAACTCTTGTGGGATCTTCTAGTCATCTGGCACTTCTATCCACAATTGAACCACTTAATGTCAATCAAGCTAGCAAAGATGAAAGTTGGAACCAAGCCATGAATGAAGAGCTTGATCAAATTGAAAAGAATGACACTTGGGATTTGATACCAAGACCACATGATAAAAATGTCAATGGAACTAAATGGATTTTCAAGAACAAGTTAAATGAGAATGGGGATGTTGTAAGAAACAAAGCTAGATTGGTTTGCAAAGGGTATACTCAACAAGAAGGTATAGACTTTGAAGAAACTTTTGCTCCTGTAGCTAGACTTGAAGCCATAAGAGTGTTTCTTGCTTTTTCAAGTTATCAACAAATCAAAGTTTATCAAATGGATGTTAAATCTGCTTTTCTTAATGGTGATCTAGAATAAGAATTATATATAGAACAACCGAAAGGATTCAGTTTGGGAAATGATGAAAATCTTGTTTGTAGACTTAAAAAGGCTCTATATGGTCTCAAACAAGCTCCAAGGGCATGGTATTATCGTCTTGACAAATATCTTCATCAACAAGGATTCTCAAAGGGGTCTGCTGATAGCAACTTATACACAAAAGTTGAAAATGATAAACTATTGATTGTAGTTGTATATGTTGATGATATCATTTTTGGGAGTAACGAAGAATTTATGAGTCAAAAATTTGCTTCTGTCATGCAGCAAGAATTTGAAATGTCCTTACTTGGGGAACTAACATTCTTTCTTGGCTTGCAAGTGCATCAATCTGCAGATGGTATATTCCTATCACAAGCAAAATATCTTAAGCAAATTCTAAAGAAGTATGGCATGGAAGAATGCAAACCTGTAAGTACACCAATGATAATCGGATGCAATCTCAGTTCTCATGATGATTCTCCCACGGTGAATCAACCAGAATACAGATCAATGATAGGAAGTCTACTTTATCTCACTGGGACTAGACCAGACATTATGCATGCAATTGGGATTGTTGGACGATTCCAAGCTAATCCAAAAGAGTCTCACCTTCAGGCTGTCAAAAGAATATTCAAATATCTTCAAGGAACTCAAGACTTTGGTCTGTGGTATCCAAAGAATGCTGATCTTACCCTTCATGCTTACACTGATGCAGATTGGGCTGGAAGTGTTGATGATCGGAAAAGCACTAGTGGTGGTGCATTCTATATGGGACCCCGGTTAGTATCTTGGTTCAGCAAGAAGCAAAATTCTATTGCATTATCTACAGCAGAAGCAGAATATGTGGCTGCCGCATCTTGTTGCACTCAAATCCTTTGGATGATGCAAACCTTACAAGATTTTCAAATCAAATGTGCTTCTCCTATCTCCATTATGTGTGATAATACAAGTGCCATCAGTATCTCAAAGAATCCTGTTATGCATTCGAAGACCAAGCCATCAAGTATCACTTCTTACGTGAACACGTGCTTGAGCAAAAGGTGAAGTTGGAGTATGTTCCCTCCAAAGAACAAGTTGATGATATCTTTACCAAACCTCTACCCAGGGAAGCGTTCGATTATCTAAGACAGAAGCTGGGAGTGTTCTCTGCCAGTCAAAAGAACAAATCTGCATAAATTCAGAAGATTAAATAGGATACGCGGTTTTTATGATGTACAGTCGCATATATACGCGAGTATATGAACATAAAGTCGCGTATGGACAGTTGCTGACTATTCTTGGTTGGTGCCAGCATTTTGCAGTACTGGTTGGCTTTTCTGGTTATGTTTCTGCCTGACAGAGCATCTGATATGAAGAAGACAGGTACAGGAAGTACAAGTTCAGGGGGAGATGAAGGAATGTAAAAAAAATAAAAAATTCTATGCTTCACTTTCCATACGCGGGTTATATTAACAAAAATCGTGTATACACGCGAGTTCCAGAAGACACAATTGCGTATGCTTTAATGATAAGAGAATTTGTATGATAACTGAAGATCTGGAACAGAGGTTCAGGGGGAGCATCAGTCTGATTTTTAATAACTGTATTATTGACTCTGTATCAACTTATTCTCTCAGTTCTAAACAATGATGAAATGATACTTGGTTACTTATGTCGAAGATCATGGATGAGCCCGGATTGTTACTTAATAGTATCTATTAGATGAGATGGAAGTCTTATGATTCAGAGATATGAACAGATCATGTAGAGTTTGTTGCTGATGACTTGCTGTTGAAGGTGTTTCAGGTTGCACAAATTAAGGAGGAGCCTTGGCCATTTGGAAAGAATGCATTGGATGCACATTTTCAGGGGGAGAGTGACATTGCTGAGTATAATGCATTGTTGGCATTATGATGGTTCTGAAATATGATCTCTTTCTTGAGGTCTTTTTGGTTTTGATTATGAAAAGTCATATTTGTATTTTGATGAAAAGGTCATGTTGAGACCCATGATGTAATTTTGTAATATTCAGTCATGTAAGGACTTGTCAATTTTTGTAAACCCACTTGGTTGGGTAGTTGAATTGAAATGTGTAAACCCACTTGGTTGGGTACTTGAGTCTCATGTGTAAATCCACTTGGTTGGATATTTGGTGTAAGTATGAGTCTTTGGTGATAGAAAATTCATAGAGTCATGTACTCCATTGGAAATTATGTTTGAAGTTTCAGCATGAACTCAGGGGGAGCTTGGTCACTTCAGTATATATCATATCTGCAGAACGCTTCTTCCACATGAGGAGAAAAGGGGGAGAGTATGTTGGTTTTTGATCCGCCCTTTGCCCTTGATGTTAAAGGGGGAGAGTGACATGGTGTTTGAATGAAGAGAAAGAATGGTGTCAAAAATGGAGAGAGTGACATGGTGTCATTGTATTTTTAATGTACCTATCTGCTGTGGTAACCAAACACCATCGTGGTTGCCATCAAGTCCAAAGGGGGAGATTGTTGGCAATATGATGCAGAGTGTTGTCCTTGATGGCAACCCACTGAATGAAGATGAAGACATGAGAGTGTTGGCATGTGTTGTCCTTGATGGAAATCTACCTGACGAAGTTATTCTTGACCTGATGGACTTGGTAAATGATGTAAATCTAATGTGAAGTGATGTTAGTTAGCAATATGATGCTAAGTGTTGTCCTTGAATGGCAACCCACTTGATGAAGATGATGGAAACTTACTTGATGAAGTTGTGCTTGATAGAATATTTTCTTGATGAAGTAAATCTGATGTATCTACGGTGAGTACAGAAGGCAATGAAGAAAGGATTTCAGCATGTGCTAAATCTATGGTGAAAAGAGTATGTCTCAAGGCATACGTGGATATGTCTAGGAGAAGTCGCGTATGCACACGAGAAACAACGTGACAAGTCGCGTATGGGAAAAAGCGCTCATAAAATACAAAACCAGGGGTAACCACAATGGTATTGACCCATTGTATTGGGTGATGATTCGTATAATTGACCCCGTCCAGGAATACCATCGGAAGTAATGTGGTTTTGGCTCATGGTATTGAAAAAGGGTAAACCTATATAAAGAGAAGAAATTCATTGTGCAAACCATGAGTGTGGGTGCAAGATGTCTGAGCTTGAATGAATACTTCTCTCTGAAGTAGATCTGAATGGAAAGGGTTACAGCTGAATGATAGATCTGAATGCATGATGCACCAATGAAGAAATGATGAAGAAGGGAATCTAGATCTGGAATGTATTTGTATCTGCTTATGGAATGTTCTGATCTGAGATGAGGCGAGCATCTGTCTGAAGTGAAGGGTAAAATCTAAGCTATGCATCTGTTCTGAAGAATTGCAATGACCTAAATATCTGAAGAACCATACGCTAGTTCGACGCAGAGGAAGCGCGTATATACGCGGGTTTGCTGAAGAGAAAGCGTGTATGCGCAGTGAAATTAATTCTGTAATTTGTACAGAAGTATATGCTGGTTGATTTGGACGGAAGCGCATATATATGCGACATTAGTAAAAGGAAAGTGCGTATGCAAACTAGGGTTTGCTGAAGCATGGGGTATGAAATCTCTGATCTAATCTGCTCTGTTTTAGCTATCTGTTGTTGATGTTTGACTATGCTTAAATGTATGGAGAGGGTCCAGTCTGAAAATATGATGAAACGTGGCCTGCAAGTTGTGTTCTATTGAAGTTGTTGGATCCAGTGTGAAAATTGATGAAACGTGGTCCATAGAGGTGCTGAGGGTGTTGTAGCCTTCGGTCGGGGCCCCCCGCAACCACCAGTGTGAGGTGGCTCCGCCAAACGGTCGCAACTCCTTCCGAGTGAGGTGGTAACGAGATCGAGGGGTCGCTGGCTCCTTCCGGGGGAGAGGGTTTGGTAAGCAGTCGGTTTGTGTCTCCCTTCCAGGAGAGGCTGGTAAACGAGCGCAGGTGGGTGCCTGCGTGCTTGTAGGAGTCTGCGCCAGCACATATGTTGTAAGATGTTTTCTCTATAATAAAATATTGAAGGCTGAGCAACTGCAGCGGTGGTTTTCTCCCGACTTGGGTTTCCACCTAAAAAATCCTGGTGTTCATGTGTGATGCTTTGTGTGATGGTTTATTCTGTTTTTACTACACATGTTTACTGCTAACTTAACTTCAGATGAATGAATATTGCAAAGAACTAAGATAATAAATATCTGCTCTGCTAATACGCGAGTTGTATGACGGATATCCGCGTGTATATGTGAGTTTACTAAAGGTAAGTAGCGTATGGGTTTTAAGGAATGAAAAAGTAAAAAGTTTTTGAATATGCAGTAAATACTGATTCACCCCCCCTCTCAGTATTTTTCCCAACAGTTGTAGTATTGCTAGCATCATACAATGGAATTTTGGACTGATAGTCCTATGGAAGATTGACTAATGGTGCAGGAAGGACTAAGGGAGCATACCATGCTGCCATGATATGTGGTGGAGGTGGATTTACAAGAGGGGGATTAACAAGAGGGAAAGTGGGCTAGAGTGGGGTGGTTTGAATAGTGGATGTAGGGTGAGAAAAAGTGGATGGACCAGGAATAGATTGCTGAGCTGATCTTGGATGAGAGACACCTAAGTTGTGAAGGAAATGTAAATCAGGAGGTGTTTTTTCTCTGCTAATAGGATGTTCACTTGTTTCAGGAGGTGAAGGTGAAGACTCAGAATCTAACTGATCTAAATCATCAAGAGACCTAGTTCTAAAGGGATTTTCTAAGTCAACTTGTGATTGTTGTAGAGCTGAAAGGTTTTCGGGAACTGACTTAGCTCTCAAGGGTAATCTGAAAACAGTTGATGATTTAATCCTAGGAGACTTCCTAAGGATACTTTCTGGGTTATCAACTATCTCAGGTGGATCAGGGTCAGGATAGGCTCTAGTGTGAATCTTTCTAGGAGCCACTATGTTGTGTTTTTCAGACCCAAATAAACAAGAAAAGTTCAACCAGGTATGATAGTCTTTAAATGGTCAACTAATCTGTTTACACAAATTTTAATCCTACAGTCCTCTAACTGAGTTAGAATGATATTATAATGATCAGGGTTCTTCCCAGTGGAGGCTTTAGGTCTGTTTAGGATTGTGGAGTCGCCAAGTGGAATTTTTTAGCTCTTAAGGAGGTAAAAGGTTTTATGGTCCACCACCATGTTTATTGAATACCAATATGAAATATTTTTTGTGTTTTCTGAGTTATTTTTCAGTTGTGTGGTTTCTAAGAATGTCCTAACTTTGTTTCAAACTTAGCTACGGTTATGAGACAAGGACAATCCACTCTTATGGCTAAGCCAGCTGGTCTTTCAAGGTTAGATAAAGTTTTATGAGAATCCTAGGGTTTACCTAGTTTGTCATGGATTCAAACAAGTTTCATCCTGATTACCATTTCTTGGTAGTGCTTGAAAAGGCTGCTTTTACTCAGAAGGTTTATGAAGTTTCTAAGGGAACCTAAGGTGAAAATTCAACTTCGAGTCCCTAGCGGAGTCGCTAGAAATGTTAGGCATCTGTAATCAACAAGATTGGCAAAGTCTGATCACAAAAAAAACATTGTTTCAACCACTTTGGGATTCTAGGATCTAGCCCTCCTGAATCTGGAGAGGGGTCTCTCCAATAAGTGAAAATATGGATTTTTCTTTGAATTTTTGGGTAATGGTATTAGGCTAGTTATGAAGGCCAAGGGTTTTTTTTTTTTTTTTTATGGTTGAGCATGATTACTATTTGAGGTGGAAAGTTCTAAGTACAAAGAGTTTCAAAGGTGAGAAGTTTCAAGCAAATAGAACAAGCTTTGGCCAGGAAGGTAGATAATTGCAAATGCTAGTCCATTGGGCTATGGAGTCATAATAGGGTTTAATTGAAATAGTAAGAGGCAAGAGTGGTCCATGGGAGAAGTCATGTATGTCTAAGGATCTCTTTGAAATTTTATTTATGGAATGAAATGATACAAAAAGAAGGGGAATTAAACAGATGAAGAACAAAGAGTAGCCTAGGATCTGGTAAGTACTTTGAAACTAGCCAACCTTTGACAAACACTTAAGAAAGACATGAAAGTAAACTAGAATCTGGTAAGTACTTTGAAACTAGCCAGCCTTTGATACACTTTCAATAGAAAACATATAAAAATAGAGGGAAACACGAATGATAACAAAGGATGGTCTAAGATCTTGTATGTACTTCTAAACTAGCCAATGTTTAACACATTCCAAGGGAAACATTTAGACAGTCTTTGGGGATAAAACTAGGACCAGGGCACACCGTATCTTCCTTAGTTCATCTTTACTTAACATGAAATTAAAGCAACATCCAAGAAAAATATTCAGCTAAAACAATAAGACGAGGGAACACCAACATTCCTATGCTTAAACTGAATTAAATCATTCCTAAATAACATAGATTGGAAGAAAACATTCAGATAAAGATTTTCAGTCAGAGAAGGGTACTGATATACAACATGTCATAACTCTATGCATGTTGTTCTTTATAAGAGAAGATGAACATAGTGAAGACATAATCAAAATAACAAGTCACAATGAGAAAAACATCACCGTCAACATAGACCAGGATCCCATAAATCAGCTTGTATTGATGCTCCAAACCAGTTACAGCCTTAAGTCTAATGCTTTTGTTTAGAAATCATCTACACATCTCAGCCTAACTTATCTATCACAATTAGAGCTCCAAGGGCCAGTGAACACTATTTACAGGTAGACGTCTCAATCTCAATTACATTCCAATGTTCAGTAGCCAACTCAACCAACCCCTCTCTCATCTTCTGTAGTAGTATTTATAGAAGAATGAGGAGGTGAGATCTGATAAGAGATCACTAAAGATAATTAATACAGACTTAATGGCTTCTCAGCCTTTGGGGGGCTCGATGAAGAAGCTTACATAGGTGTCCTCTGTATTAAATGATTTACATTAAGATTTAAGCTTGGTGGGAGCTCTCACTGACTTTTGAGGCTCTGTGTGGTGTCAAAGTAACTCTGCTGATATTTTGTCATTAAGTTTGTTTGTAGAATTTACTTTGTGGCTACGCTTGAGACAAATATATGATCATGATCAATAACTTCAGCCTCTGATATGAATGCTTTGAGGCACAGGTGGCACTGTGGTAGTTGGGAGGAATCGATTTACCTCAGCTGTGGCAGTGGAAGCTTTCTGTCTGATGAACCTTTATGATTTATCTTTTAACTGTGTCTTAATTGGGGATTAGGCTTTTGATAAACCATCTTAGACATAATCCCTGAAGATCTGTCTTAAATCTTCCGTTCTAGTATATTTTTTTCTTCGACACTGATATTCTTTGATTTGTGCTTGGTTTGTTATGTTTGTTCGTGTGCAGGGCTGCGCAGGGATGATATGGCATCAATGCCTTATGAAACATCGATGAAACGTGGATTTCAAACCCTGCGAATGATTCTCTTTGATGAATCAAAGGCAGGAGGATTGTCACCCTCAGCCTTTGAATTTTCTTCAACATGGCGGAAAAACCATTTAATACCCTACAAAATACAAAAACATAATGAAATCCTGCATATATAGGTTTACTACTTTGGAAGGACATGTGGGGAGAGTGTGGTCATTGGATGGCATCACCTAATGGTCAAGATTGATTGGAAGGGGTCAAAGGGAAATGGAGGAGGAATTAAATCGGGGCCGTCAATCGCGCAGAGATCAACGGTTGGGAGCAGAGGTGAACAGTCAAAGCGAAAGAGTCGTTGTATTTGGAAAAATGAAGAAAATGGGCTAAAAAACTTTGTTTCGGAAAAAAATGGTGAAAAATGGTGTTTGGGGATCGGGACAAACGTGGGCTGTCGAATGAGATTGCCCCACGTGGTCAACGGTGCAGATCGGGTACCACTATACCTTAGAAACATGCCCCAAATTTCAAAAAATGGTTAATAAAATCATGCTGCATAAAGTCCTTGGGTCCGCATTGGATGACTATGCGAGGACCAATGAAAACCTGCCCCAATCCGTTGATGCCGCGTGGATGCTGACTGGGTATTCGGGGCCACCAGATCTGCGGGACTACTGTCATGGTTGTGGGGACCAGGGTGACTGTTTTTGGGCCGTCGATCTGCAGATCAGATTGACGACAGAGATGCTTTTAATACCACGCCATATCTTAGTCTATCTGTCAGGCTTCTTCAGAGCGTGATCACCGTCCGATGAGCGGCCTCAGATTGGACGGCACACATCGATATCGCGCTCACTCCACATCCGATCTTTAACGCTCGGGGAAAATGGTATCGCCATACCGCCCGAGGCCACGTGTCGGCTGGCGGCGTTGATTGCTGCCGATCGGGGAAAACCGCTTTCCTCTCAAAAATGGTGCGATGAAAACCACTTTCGGCCCTTATTTTAATATAATGAAAAATAATTATATGGGCACGTTAGACCAGAACTTTGGGTAAGTGGGTTTACACAGTGTTTTAGCGCCCGATTGCGGGCACCAGGGTTATATGGAATAACGATATGATCGGAGGCTATAGTATAAAGGGCTAATCGACATCGGAGATTTCAATAAAGGGGGAAGACTTGCACAATGTGTTACCTCCGATGCGATAAGCGCCTAAACAGCTCAACGCCTGGTTCTAGTGCCAGGGCATATGGAGTGAAAATGGCTAAGGACTTAGCCCAAGGGGGCTTAAACCTTTACACCAAAATATGTATTTTTTATGAATTTTTCAATGTTTTTCAAGGGTTTTGGGAGTTTCGATTAATGCAAAGAATGAGTCTTAAACCTTAATAAAGGAGTTTTGATGGAGGGGAAGGAGAAAAATATGAAAATGAGGGATTTTGATGAGAATGAAAGGGGTAGAAAATGAGGTTAGTTTTGGAAGTGGAAGGAAGGGGAAAATGGTGTTTGCAGCAGTATTATGTCTTTGATAACAACAGGATTTGAGAGTGTAAAATGGGAACAGTCAGTGAAGATTTGGACAGAGGCATGAGGCCTTCAAGAGTCTTCAAGAGCCAACACTTTTTGCAATAAAATTTGTTCCTTGAAGGCTCCAAAAATGATTTATCCACCTTTTAGTATAACAAATTTCATAGGTGGCTAACACGAGCTAGCTAGCCATAGTTATATCCTTGGCCACAATGACCAAGAGTAGGATCTGCCCCCTCCCGAGTGCTACGTTCATAGTATTACCACTGGTCCTGTGCGAGCAAGTCCATGCATGCTCTGCAGTCAATCTCGATGTTGCAATATTAACGAGTGAGCAGCTGCATGCCCTCTACTTATTCATCCCCGATGAGATACAACATAGAGAAATGCAGGTGCAACAGAAACTAAGTGAGGCTAAGCAAACCCTTGTGGCCAAAGCTGCCAAAACTGCCCCAGCTCAGGCAACACACATTGCGGAAGTTTCGTAGCAAGTTGAATTAGAAAATCTGATAGAACGGCTATGTGAATACATGCTAGAAGAGATTCCAGCCTTAGCTACGCCATAGGCCAAATTTGAAGGCTTGGTAGCTACATTAAAGGCATCCATGATAGAATTTCAAGTTGTCAAAGCACACCTGATGTAAAAAATTGCTGCACTACAAGCCAAGTTGCAGCCTGAGACCCATCTCGAGGTGTGCGCCCAACGAATCGTGCTGGTCAAGGAAACCACAAGTAGTGTTTCAACACATATCACCAAGGGCTCAGACTTGTTAGATACGACTATGGGTTTATGGTCAACGGTACAATGCGATCCCCTGAGTTCCCCTCCTCCATTAATTCAACCAGGAGTTGTGCCAGAAGTAGCAAGAATTTGAATATTTGGAAGCTACCATGCCCACCCTCGTCGTAACACAACATCTAACGCGTCTTTGGACCATCCACGTGCTCATAGATGAAACTGAGGAGCTCTGCCACAAGAAGTAGGTCCTCAGTGACCACCTGAAGCCATTGGCAGATGAAGCTCTCAAGCTTTCAAAAGACTTAGATGGGGTAGTAAAGAAGTTGAACCAGACCCTAGAGAGTGTTACCGGTGCTATTGAAGGACTGAATTCCCAAAATTTGGTTGATATTACGTAGAATGCAGTCGTGCAGAGTGTAGGCATCCTGCCCCATTTTTCTATTGCAGTTGAACAACTCCAAGCTAAGATGAAGACCCCACTGTTGTTATGAATCAGGACGAGTCACAAGACTGTGTTGGGGGCTTGTTGGAGCGGGATCACCTAACTGCAATTTTGGTACAATTTTTGTAATATTTTGTAATATTCCAGTCTAGCGCAGGGGCTTTGGGGTGGGTCAAAGCCCCCAAAAAATTGTAATGGGTCAAAGGGTAGACCAAGAGTCCACAAACCACGGTTAGTGGACCATAGAGTAGTGCAGGCTAATATGATATAAATAGATGGATAAATCGAGTCTAGAGGTAGGCTAAGTTTTGAGTTGGATTAAGCTTGGATGCGAATTGTAAGATATGTTGTGTGGATTGTTTGGGTAAGGGCTCCTGCCGGCTGTGTGTGCGGAGACCCTAAGTCCTGTTATGTGCGGACCCCGCTGGCTGTGTGTGCGAGCTAGTAAATAAAGTCTATAAGTTGGATCTGAATATGAATGAACAAGAAGATTGTTTTGTGCTATCTAAGTGTTTCTATGTCATGATTATTTGGTGTGATTTATGTTATTTTTTAGATTATACCTGCTCGCTGAATATTGATGATTTATTGATGCACACGTGGATGTGATACTATAAGAGCGAATGAATGCATATATCTTCTTATGGTTAGTAAAATTGCTTCTATTAACATGTTATCTGATGGTTTATGAGCTTCACTTAAGATATTCGGCCAATATAGTGTTAAGCGTTTCAGTGTTAGGGCTTCTCCAGTGCATGTCTATTAGATATAAAGGGATCCAATTTAATTAACTTTCTCTCTCTCAGGGTGTGGAAACCTGGTTCCATCACCCTCCCATACTACTTCGGGTGAGACCTTGACCTGTGCAAGCAGGCCATTGCCGAAGGGGCTAGTAGTAAAGGGGTTTGTTGGTAAACCTTAAATCCAAACTTGGGTCAAGACCCTTCAAACCAGAAACTATGTAGCATAAGAAAGAGCTCATAGTGAAGGCTACAAATTTTACTTTGATTATAGTACATCTATACAAAATGGGGGTTGGTGAGATTCTGTGAAGATATGTTCTTGAGAATGGATGACACAGTATTTTGGTTGAAGCACATGACGAAGTTGTTGGATGTCACTTTGCAGGAAAGGCCACTGCACAGAAGATTCTACGAGTTGGACTTTGGTGGCCTATGGTGCATAAGGATTCGAAGGAATATTGTAGTGCTTGCGATGTTTGTCATAGGACTAGTAGAATTTTGTGAAACACTACAAGAAAAAATCACATTGGTGAGGTTCATGCTTGTAACGTACCTTTAAGGTCCGTCACCAATGTCACATATGGTGACGGTCATTTAAAAACCGTCACTGTAAGTGTATATAGTGATGGTCCTTTATGGTCCGTCACCAAAGACATTTTCAATGACATTTTTGGTGAGGGTCGTTAAAGGCCCATCACTAATTCTCTCTTTGGTGACACTTCTAGTGACGAACTTTTAATGACCTTCACCAATGCTCTTTTTGTTACTTTTGGTGATGGTCAAAAAATGTACGTCATCATTGATCACTAAAAACCGTCATTGTAAGTGTATATAGTGATGGTCCTTTATGGTTCGTCACCAAATACATTTCACTTTTGGTGAGGGTCGTTAAAGGCCCATCACTAATTCTCTCTTTGGTGACACTTCTAGTGACAAAATTTTAATGACCCTCACCAATGCTCTTTTTGTTACTTTTGGTGATGATCAAAAAATGTTCGTCATCATTGATCATTCCAATGAGTTTTTGATGACGCTATGTGCCTGTTAATATATTTTTTGTCAAAAGATAGTGATTTAATACCATTATTGTGGAGAATTTTTTATAATATGTCCAAGGCCATAGTGGTTAGGGTCAGTCAAATTTTTAAGAAGTAATAAGCGTGTATCATTTCCCTCAAGTAATGACTAGTCGAATAAATATTTCCTATGAGTCAACACATGATTCATATCTATTATTTTTATTATCTAGAAAATTCCATTTAGATAAAGTTCCACTATTGTGTGTAGGAAATATATTATTTAATACATAATCGAGCTCTGACAATTCTATTAATGAGAAATACCTAACAATCCTCAACAATTTGGGCACACCTTAAATTAATGCTTTGGCACACACTAACATTTCTTAGCACCCCACATGTCTTGGAACATCTTTGTACCTAGAACATCTTGTGATGACACTGACGCCCAAGCACATGGTGGCATGTGCTAGCACATAATGAAACTCTCCTATCATGTGTTGGCATGCTGCATATAGTCCCTAGCATGCCCTAGAACACCTTCATTGAATGCATTGACATACATTAGCACTTGGCACACAATGCCACTTGGCATGTATTGGGACCTATTATTAGTGTGCCTAGCATGCCCCTTTTCAAAAATATAAAGTCCTAACTTATTAACCCTCTTATTGGTTCTTCCTTTTGTTGCCTTGACACATATTGATATACCCTGGCACCCTACGCCACATCCTTAGCACCTAGCATGTATTGGCATATCTTAGCACTATTAATTGGCACATGATATAATTAGCACACCCTGGAACTCCCAAGCACACTTTGGGAATCATTAACATGCCTTGATATTCCCTAGCATGCCTTACCAATGATTAGCATACCTTGTCACTCCCTTCTTGGCATGACAACTAACACTGACCATTAACACTAGTCTCTAGCAGTACACGTTCCTCATATTCATTGAATTTTTACCTAGTGCTCCCTTAATGTTTTTTCCTAGTACTCCTTAACACTCATCAACATGCATTATCACTCTTCAACATTCCCTTCCACTTCATAACATGCATAACACTAGTCCCTGAAACATAATGGCACTTGGCACGTGTTGGTGCTTGGAAAGCCTTAGCATGTATGGAATACGTTGAAATGCCTTGGTATGATTTAGCATGGTTTAATATTAAATTTATTTGTGATGATCAATTGTTGGAAAGTAGATGAGAAGTAACAAAGGAATACTTGGCACTTAGAATGCACTAAGACTTTGCACTTGGCACCTATTGCCACCTAGTGTTAGTGTGCCTAGCATGCCCCTCTTGGAAAAGTTAAATTGATGACTTATTAACCCTTTTATGTGTTCATTTCCTTGTAGTTTAAATTTTTTCTCCCTTTTTTTTGTCTTGACAGTCCCTGACACGCATTGACACACCCTTGCACATCTTGGCATGCCTTATCACTTGGCACATCTTAGCATTTTTGACATGTATTCCCACTATCTGGCACATCAAGGGGGTGAAGAGAGATGTAGTCATAAAGTAGGACGAGTACGAGGGCCAAGTAAGGGTTGCTAAAGGGAGGTCATGATCATCCTCCAAGAGCAAGATCATCATGTGAGGGTTTAGAAGAATGTTTCATACCTTAATGGTCAGTTTGCGCTAGGAAGTAGGATGGCATATTGTTGGTTCTCTTATGGAAGATAATGCTTAAGAGAGGTTTCTCATGAGAATCTGGGCATGTGATTTCAATGGTGTCTTTGTGTGAAGGCCGCATCAAATTATGAAATGTTGAAATTTGCAACAAGAAACAGTGAGATTGGAAACCAGAAAGGACAAAAAAAAATGCACCCACATTGGTGAGGAATTTTGATGCACCAGGAGTGAGGAATGTGGGGCGTCTAATTTATTTTTCACTTAAATAAATTGGACAATAAATTGTTATTTCATCTCATAACAACTTGTGTCAGTTAATTAAGTCATGATGACCGAGTTAGCTCAAGAAATTCGAGTTGAGGGTCTAATATGAAGCCTCTAGAGGGATTCTAATATTTTTGGGGTCCAGTTGAAGTTGATGCATTAGTGGGGTGCAAGTGTAATTAACTCAATTAAATGAGTTAAAATCAGCTTAACTAGTTCTAACTGAGTGATGATCTAGTGAGAGGTCCAGTGAAATAAATTAGATTTAATTCACAATGAGTGATCAATCAAATAACTGATAATTCACTATTAATAGTTGCATGCATGTCAGTTTCGAGGAATACCCAGTTGAGACAGAGGTTAAAGGGAACATAACTATCATTTTTATTCAGAGAAAATTTCCATGTGCAATTATAAAGTCATTGGGATGCCATGATGGATTGCGCAATCAAGGAAGACTGATTTTCCTAATTAATAAGGATTTAATTACCTAGGAATTGCATGAGCAAGGAAGGTTGAAGTAAGGATGAGAATCGGCTAAGTACTAGACCGAGTTTGCCTAGATCAATAGGAGACAATTGACAGAGTGTTGGAGAATCTCATGAGAGATTAAGCATTGTATTGTTTCATGATTCCTTGACTTAATACACAATAGAGATAGACGAGTTTCGATTAGTTGCTTTCCCCAAATACATCATGTTTTTGTGCAATTGATAATTTGTTTCTCTTACTTATATATGATTGTGCGATCGTGTTTTGTTTCCGTAAATTGTAGGAAGGATTAAGTATCTTGTTTTAGTAGATTACAAGATCAGATTGAATCTCGTTGGTTAGATTTTCTACATGGCATCAGAGAAGGAATTTTTTGGGCGGCGAGTTTGTAGAGAATATTTGAAGATTTTGGTCTAAACTTTTCGAAAAAAAATAGAATATTTGGATTCCTTGCGAAAATCTACCCAAATGGAAAAAAAAAATCGGTCAAATCAGAGCTCGGATGAGGGAGATATCATCGATTTAAAATCAACTCTTTTTTAGAAACTTTTTGTAACTTCAGGACAATTACACTGTGCGTGAGTTAAGAACCTATATGCACTTGAGGTACCAGATGCATGCAAAGCTTTGAGGAGAAAGGCAGAAGTTAGAGACTTGGTGGTTTAGAGGGAGCATAAATTACCTCTCAATATGCATCCTCATGAGAAGCAGTCTCAGAAGGTTGTGGAGTAGCTGCCACAATTGGAGAAGCAGAGAGGAGACTGAGTGGAAGCGTCCACTCAAGCAAAGTCCTCCATGAGGGGAAAATTTCAAGCCAGGTGGGAAGAGGGAGCAACCATACCTCAAGGTGTCAGGTGGGGTTATGTGTAGACATAATCCCAAGATAAGAAATTTGGGAAGGTCCATTGAGATGACGTGTCTCATGGATCGAACTTGGCTACGAGGAGCCCACAATACAGCAATAGTAGGAAGGATCAGTTAGATTGATGTATTCATATGTCAGCAAGATAGAAATCAGAGTGACAGATGTCAAATACTGGAGCAGAAATAGAGTTAGCAATAGTTCAAAGGGCACGGATGCAGATGTCAGCAGCAGTTCATAGAATCCAGTACTAGACAGGTGCAGTAGGTAGCAATAGTCAAAGGACTCTGATGACAGATGCATTATACTGATTCAGTTGTTCAGAGGCTATTCGGTTTCAGGATTTGCAGGTGCAAACAACACTAGAGAAGTGTAGCATGCAGAACATTCCAAAGGTACCGGATGGGGATAGATTGAATTCATTTCTTGTTGAGAGGGAGTGTTGAAATTTGCAACAAGAACCAGTGAAATTGGTGACTAGAAAGGACAAAAAGAAATGCAGCTACACTGGTGACAAATTTTGATGTACCAAGAGTGAGGAATGTGAGGCGTCTAATTTATTTTTCGCTTAAATAAATTGGACAATAAATTGTAATTTCGTCTCATAACAACTTGTGTCAATTAACTAAGTCATGATGATTGAGTTAGCTCAAGAAATTTGATTTAAGGTGATCGAGGTGGATATTGGTGGCCACCTGCCTATTCCACTTGGGCCCTAGCCATTGTCTCTTTCAATTTCCTTAATTATAGCACAATTTACTATTCTTGTCAGTTTTTCGGGCCCTGAACTTTTGAAGCCGTTTTGAGGCCTCAAACGATGTTTTTTGGACATCAAAGGTTTGGAAATTTCATAGAAATAATATTAGTGGTTGTAGTCCTCAGAGAGATATTTCTAACGAGGTATCATGTGCGTCAAACGAAGATCATATGACCAAGTTACGACCTCGGGAAGTTGGTTGCCCAACTAACCCCAACGGGGCCCATAAAATCTTGGTGTTACATCTCCTCAGGATAGGGTTTTGGTTGTTTAGGGTTTTATCTTATTTCAAATAATAAAAAGACCCTTGACCCTTGGTTGTTTAGGGTTTTATCAATGAATAGGTGGGAAGTGACCCTTGAAACCCTTTCCCTAAGATAAAATAAAGAATGGGACTTGATTTCCTTTTAAGCAAGGGAATTACCTTCTAGGGAGAGAGGATGGGGATTGAAGGGTTGAGGGAGAAGAATAAGACTTATGAAGGAAGTTCTCAATCCCTAAAATCCTTTGGGAACTTGGATTCCCAAATGGTCCTTGATGAAAGGCCTTTGACACCAAATGGGACCACACGAGGCCAAGTGGACCCAGCCTAGGTTCAGGGATGGAATTTAGTAACCAATGATGTTCCTATCCTGGAAAAGGTGATGGGAAAGGATCAGACAAGTGTTTTTACTTCGATAGGTCAAATTAATCCTACTAGGTTCTATCCTTGGGAACACCTAGGAAAAACTTGATCCTAGAGCTAGGGCTTGAGGTATCTGGAGATTCCACCGTCGGAATTGGCCCAAGTTCTAAGGAGAGTGAGGGCACCCAGCAACGCAGCTGCCTCTAGGAGATAGAATTTTTCCTCTAGCTAGATTCCTGGGAAATTGTTGCCCTAGGTGACCTAATGGGGCTAGACCTAGGGAATGTGAAAATTTCTTAATCTAAGAAACCCTATTGCAGTATCTTGATTTATTTCTCCTACTTGAATTAAGTTACAAGTTAATTTCTGAAATATTCAATAAATTAGCGAAGTAAATAGTAAATACAACTAGCAACCTACACATATAGATCAAATACTGAATAACATGCTCATAGACAAAGTGACACATGGATTTTCTAGACAACTATCCCCGGAAAAAACCCAATGTTGGAAAATTGGTGCAGCTAGCTCTGGAGGGTTTTCATTACTATGCATAATGCAAGTACAACAATCCTGGGAACCAAAACTGGTTCACCCAATAGAGAAATAAAAATAGCAGTAATATGCTGCTCTGAATCCCTCTACGTTAGCCTAACTGGCCTGCGTTGGCCTCTGCGTTGCTCAGTAAGGGCCTATGTCACACCTGAAGGGCTTACACTGCCCCTGCATTGCCCTGACTGGGCTTGTGTCAGCCCTACGTGGCTCTTGCTGCCTCTGCGCTGCCCCTGCTGGGCTCTGGCTGGACTGCGTGGCTTCTGCTGCCCCTGTTGCTCTGGCTAGCTAGAATGCTTAAGCAGAAAAATCATAGGTAAGAAAGAAGGCATTGGCGAAAGGCAATGCATAACAGTAAAAAAAAATGAAGAAATAAAATGAAAATAGATCAATATTGTCCACAAATAACTGAAATAGCTCAATGGGACTAGAGAGTAAAAGCTTTGACAACAACAATAAGTGCTTATAGAATCAGCTAAGAGAACAGAGGAGACTAATTCATGAGGTTAAAATGTTGTATAATTCTTGGCACAGGAAAACTGTAGAATTCTTAGAGTAAATATCCGCAAGTACCATTAGTTGCTGATCATCGATAATCATTTCATTTCATCAAATACCCTGATGAATGGGCCTTACAAGCTATTTGCGTAGACAAAACCCACAGAAGCTGTGTGATGGAAAAATATTCACACTATATTTAAGAAAACACCTACCAAATAAGGATGACATTTCAAATGGGGCAAGAAACAATAGAGAGATAGACATCGAAAAAGTTAAAATGCTAGGGAAACAAGAAAGCAACTAGGTAGCATGGTAGAAAGCACAACAAAGAAAATTATAAAAAATGGAAAACCTTACAAATTAGCACCCATCCAAACATCACCACAATTTTTTCTTGAACTCTAAATCTCCAAATTCATCAAATTATATCTTGTATTCAAACCTGATCCTCTCTATTAGCCATTCTGAAGATAAGGCTGAGAACTTACTACAGAACTATCACCTACATGTAGTGATCTTATTCTGTGACCAGGCAACCTACTTTCGTGAAGACATGAAAAGGTAAACACTCTCTGCTAAGATTTTCCATACAGCCCAGGTTGAGCAACCACATATACATCACCAATTTTTTCTCTTCAGATTTGTAACTTATAAGAGCTTTGTCAGACCACCTCTGGGTTGCTCCCAGAGTCACCCAGGCAAGCCCTCTCAACATCATCCTCTTTCTGTAGTACCTAATTAGTAATTTAATTAACCATAATAGTTTCTTGATCATGCAGGTATTTCAAATATATTGCCAATAAGCATAAATCTTTCATGTTAAACAATCAGGTCAAAAGACTTTAGACTATGATGCAAAAAATACAAAGAAACCTCACCAACACTCAAAGGACAAACAAAGTCAAACCTCTACAAAGTATAGATAGATATCTGATAATCTTCATTCCACCACAAAAATGTGCTTAACTAAATAAAATTCTAATTACTGTGCTTTCAAGACAAAGCTTTCAAGGGAAGTGATGTTATAAACATACCCCTACACCTCGTGAACAATCAATGTGTATAAATAGACCATAATAAGGCTCATTTTACACATCATTATTATCATTTTATAAATCATTTTTATTAAATCAACAAGAAGAAAGCAACAATTGCATTCAGTTCCACTGAAGCAAAGTATATGGCAGTTTCACATACTTATTATGAAGCTATCTAGATTTGCAACTTGATTGTAGTGTCAACCAATCAGTTGTTGAAGCCCAATATTTTCTCTTCTGAGAAACAAAGTTACATCAAGCTCTATGAAAATCCAACGTGTCATGACCATTTCAAACACATTGATATTCAATACAATTTCCTAAGATTCCAAGTTCATTAGGGAGTTAGTAGTGTTGGATCACATTCTGAAAAATTTGCATATGGTTAATAGTTTGACAAAGCTCCTAACAAAGGGGAAGTTTGACAATTTGGGGGAGAATCTTGGGTTATTGGAAAAAAATAAATCTCAAGAGTGTTAGATTACCTAGTTGGTCCGAGTCAGTCTCACCTCAGCCTTGAGAAGTTGAGTAGCACTAGGATTGCAGAGCTAGATTGTGGTACACCAGCCAGAAATATTCTTAAATACAACTAGAAGCTTATAACGACACCTTCGAGGATAGACGAATTAGTTGTTGGGTCACACCCACCAAGTATGGCACACTAGTTGAGGAGATTAACACCATCATCTCAAGTGCATTCATGAGTGCACACTTATGGAATGAGGCACCTTCAGGAGAGGAGTTATATCTACTATTATAATGCACTACTCTAAAAGAAAATCCTTGCATACAAGGCAAAGTTATGAGGGAGTTTCTCATGCTCAAGGGAGATGCACCACTAACGCTATCATTAGCCTGTTTTCTAACAACAACTTCTCTTAACTTATAAATGAAAAGGATGGGCACAGTAGTTAGACATTTGTAGAAATAGATAATAAGAGTGAATATTGTTAGCTTGTAGGTTGTAGTAGGAGCTTTTGTGAGATGACAACTTGTTGTGACATTCTTCTATCTGAGTAATAAAGACTTCTATGCAATTGTTGTTGGAGCCTACTATTTTTATCCCAAATTCTCAGATTACAGATTTGTGTAGAGTGGACCTAATATATTTGTTGTTTTAATCCATTGTACTTCTTCTCTCTCCCTTTCTCTCATACCTTGCTCTCTCTTCCCCTCTCTCTCTCTCTCTCTCTACCCTCCAATCCTCTCACTATATCCCTCCCTCTATCCTTCTTTCTGCCCCCCTTCCATCTTTGTGTCACTATCTCCCTCTCTTACCCTTCTCTACTTCTCTCACTCCTCTCCCTCTCCCTCTCTCTCCATTACTTCTCTCCCCTCTCCTTCAGTTTATCGCCACCTTTCCCTTATGACTCCCCTTGTCTCGCCACCTCTATCAATCTATGTCTTTATTATTCCTTCTTATATATATCTAGAGTTAATATATATCATGACATATTGGGACCTACGATTGGGTTAATTCCGCCTTGTTGGAAAGGTTAAAATGGTTAATCTTTGATAGACAAAATGTAGATCAAATATTTCATCAAAAAGAGGGAACCATACCCTATCTTCCAGGCTATGCCTATCAGTCGCTTGGCCTCTTCTTCCTCTCACATGAATGTAGTATTGCTTGAGTGGTACAGAAGAAGGTTTCACATTATCAACTATTTGTTTGGGACAACTTTTAGTTGTTTCAACACTGCTACATTCTTCAAGCTTTTCCTTTAAACCATCTTAGTCTTTTGTACTCTCTTCAACTTTGTAGTGCTTTCCATTCCTCTCAGTCACATATGTTTCCTTGGTCTGTTAAGGGACAAGGTTGACAACATTAGGATGTTTTTGCAATAAACAAGGGTATTTCCAGGACACATTCAGGTGGAGCAAGAGTGTAAGAGCCAAATTTCTCATGAATGTGGGACACTCGAGCTTAAGATTTTCTGGAGTAGTCATGAGGTGCAGTCTGGTTATTAAGACTTCATTAGATGGCCATTCTCTAGACTTAAATTTTGTGACAACACTGTGGCTGAGTTTGAAACTGGAGATTGAACATACATTTGGTTTGATTGCAATAGACATTTTCATCAATAAATGTAAATCAATGGCTAACAAATACTATAAATTAATAAATAAAGAAGATATGGAAACAAGCAACAATACTTACAAATTTTTTAAATTGAGATGCAAAGAATAAGCAACTGTTGTGCACAAATAGAGACCAATGAAACTATCATCTTAACCCCTAACCCCTTAAACACTAATTCCCAACCCCTAACCCATTTAACCACCTAAACCTCTAAACCCCTAACCCATTTAACCCTGAAACCATAAATCTCTAAACCCTTAACCCCTAACCCCTAACCCATTTAACCCCATAAACCCCTAGTAAACCCCTAATCCATTTAACCCCCTAAACCCCTAGTAAACCCCTAACCCATTTAACCCCCTAAACCCCTAGTAAACCCCTAACCTATTTAACCCCCTAAACCCTAAACCTATAAACCCTTAACCCCTAACCCCTTAAATCATATACCTTTAAACCCTTAACCCTAACCCCTTAAACCCTAATTCCTAACCCCTAACCCATCTAACCCACTAAAACCTAACCCCATTAGCCCCTAACTTCTAACCCCTAAAATACTTAACTGCTAAGTCCCCTAACCCCCTAAATCCCTAACCCATTTAACCCCCTAAACCCTAAACCTATAACCCCTAACCCATTAAACCCTAATTCCCAACCCCTAACCCATTTAACCCCCTGAACCATAAACCTCTAAATGCATAATATTAACCCCTTAACCTCTAAATGCATAATATTCCCTTAACCCCTAACCCATTTAACAACTAACTCATTATTCCCCTAACCCCTAAGACCTCAATCCCTAACCCCTTAACCCCTAAGCCCCCAATCCCGAACCCCTTAACCACTATCTCATTATTCCCCTAACCTCTAAACCCTAAACCTCTAACCCTTAAGCCCCTATTCCCCTAAGCCCTAAGCCCCTAATCCTTAATCCCTTAACCACTAAATAATTATTCCCCTAACCCTTATAATAATCCTTAAAACCCGTTGGGATTAGCCATTCCAAATGAGAGCAGGTTAATTCCCCCTTGTTGGCAAGGTGGAATACCATGAGCAAAACCATGGGTTGCAAATACCTCTCCTAAATTTACTATTTTATCTCAATTTTATTTTAATAATTAATTAATTAATTTCTTTAAAAACTCTTATGGATAAATCACATAAATTTTTTAAGGTACACGCTTTTTGAACCACTCATTGCGTGGTTCGCCATCAATGTTTTTAAAATAAATTTATTAGAATGAAATTGAATTGATTTTTGAAGCTTCCTTTTAAATCAATTGTTGGCATTACAAAGAATCATAGAGTGCACTCAACATCCATAAGAAAAACAATGGGTATGATATTAAAATTATATTTGAAGGCATAATATTAAAAATGATGTTTGGAAAAATGGAGGGCGGGAGTATTCATGAGCATGGACACTATGCCACAAACTGTCCACGAAAGAAGAACAATAAGAAGGAATGCTAGCCAATGAATGGTGAGCAAAGAAGTTGCACTCAAAAATGTATTGAGCTTAGAAGCAACAAAAAAATTAGCTAAGAGTCTTCATATAAATCCAGGGCACTTTAAGGCATGCAAGAGAACTTTCCTTAACATTGTATTGTCATTAATCCATTTTTGTAATTATAACATTAGGTTGTAAGCCCTAAAGAATGAAGGTGCATGGAATTTAGGAAGGAGGTGTGTTGGAACCCAAGTAGATAGATGAAGAAATGTTCAATTGAGAGGCAACTAGGCCTAGAACCACACCATCCCCATCCTCCAAATGATCAATATTGTTAGATAACGATGACTAAAAGTGGTGTATAGGTGACTCAATTTATAAGGATAAACTTTATACATGAGGTTGGAAAACATTTAAAATAATTGAATCAAGAGCGAAAGGGAAAATATATCAAGGGGCACAAATATCAAGGGCCTATGTTAGCCAAAGTCAAACCAATGGCCAAATGCTTTTTCCTTGATACCATCTCGACTTAAGAAAATGAAACTAGATATAAACATATATGTCATAAATAATACTCCAATACCTACCATAATTAGTTGCATGTTGTTCAAAATATTGAACGAATGACATGCAAACTCTAATTTTGTTTCAAAGTGTCTCAGTTTTGAGGAAAATACACGAATGTTGAAGGTCTAACATATGTTCTTCTTTGTATTCGGAAAAAAAAAAAAATTATGGGAGAATTGTACAAGATGGGATGTCAAAGATAAAAAATCACACTTGCAAAACCAACCTTTAAGGAGTATGATAATCAATGCATGTAGCATAGTTTTAGAGAATCACATTGGCTAATGACTAGGCTAGGTACGATACTGAACCTATCTCATTCTAAACAAGGTATTAAGGATAATAAAATATGATTAATCAACCTAGCTATGGGTTGGATATAGAGCATTTCATGGGATTTAGGCTAAGTTTCTAAGGCTCATCATCATAGCTATATCTTCGATAGAAAGGTTTGGATCGGCCCACAACCAATAATCTAAACTTCCTTTAAGAGTTATAATAAACCCCTTCATTATGAGGAAGCATAAAATGTATTTTTTAGGGGTTGAGTCGTGTGTTGGATTTATATGTCCTAGAGGTTCCTACATGATAAATAAGCTATGAATATATAAGAGGCATATAGTAAAGCATGGAATGAGGGAAGTTGTGTGGCAGTCCTATCAATTAAGCATAAAATTGATATTAAATTGAGTATAAAATAGGCCTCTAATGAAGTGTGTACTAAAAATTGGTCAATGGAAGGTGTTGGAGTTTCATTCCTAGACTAGATAGTTCTCAACAATAAAATGATTTTACATTTAATAAAAATTCTAGATTTTTACAACTTGGTTTAAACTTCATTTGTAGTTTTCTTAAATAGGTGGCATTTTATAACATGAAAAAAAAAATGTTTCATTTAAAAGATTCCTTGCTACCATAACCACTTCATCCCCTAAAATTAGGGTTTCCTCTCACCTTTTCCTCAACAAAATACAATCTCAAACCTTCATTCTAATAACAACAAATAAATAGTGTGAATAATTATTAGTCTCTAGCTCTCCCTTTCTCTCCCTCTTCCTCCTTCCCTCCCTCCCTTTCTTTCCTTGTCCCTACCTCCCTCTCCATGTCTCCCTTGATTTATTCCTCTCTGTTCTCAATGGAAAAACTAGAATCTGAACCCCGAGAATTGGATACCCAAATATTTATGGCTTTCCATCCAGCTGCTAAACCCCCTAACCTTCCATTAACATCCAAGGAAATGAAACTCCACCCCTTTAGTAGGCCTTCTAGAAAACTGACAACATAAACACCATATCTTGACAATTGTCACCAACGACTTGGAGGATGTGTTGCAGAGAGGAGTTGCACCATTTAGCTTTTCCTCAACGCCCAAAACCTCCAATCCAGAACCCTTTTCTAACCTAATATGTCCTTTCCTCTAGATGGATAATCCTAAGCAAGAAAAGGGAAGCTTATAGTTTTTAGCCAGGTGCCCATACCTATGGCCCCGCCTACACCTAAAAGGTATTCCTTCATAACCCAATATCTGAATACACTCCACCCCAATCCCGATATCCATGCCTTCTATAAACCCTTCTATGAGGTCCATATTAACCAAAATATGGGTGTATGTATTAATCCCCATCTCTAAATATGTAGATTCATGGGCTAAATAAGATCCCAATGAGTTACCTATATCTTTGAAAATTAGGGCATCCCAATAGGTAGGAGGGTGACTTGGAAGATGAACCTAGACTGGGGCCATATCTAGTCTCTCCTACTTTGCATCGAAGAGGGATATCTAGAAATTGAAAAGGATAGGAGATGAATCAGTTTTCTAAACCATTTGTTGTACCTTCTGGGTGTCTGCTACATCTTTGAAGCACAAATGAATCTAACCTTGGGCTAACAGTGACACCTATGGAGAAAATTTTACAATAGGTAAGATTTCAATGTCGGCCCACATGTTTATGGTTGAGGACCTGAATTTTCAACCCCTTACTTGCCCCACCAAGGATTTTTGGGACATTTCCTTAGTATTTTGAATGGTGACGTTGACTCCCAAAAATAGAGAAAGCAGGACTTTGTTCTTCTTCTTGACACTACAATGGATTTTCCTCTTCCTCGCTTTTTCATACTCCTTTTGAATCATAATTCCTTCTTATTCACAAGAGTGTTTCTCCCTAAAAACCACAAGACCATTCATGATGTTAGTTTGACCTTCTTCCGTTGTTGAGGCAAGGCTCTCCTTCACTAATTCACCGAAGGAGGGCAAGGCTGATGGCACTTGAGATGAAGGATATACATGAAAACAATCTAGAGAAGCTTCTGAGAGTGAAGAACCCCCACTGTGTTCAAAAAATTATGAAAACCCTAAGGAATTAGTAGCACATTGTATGTCTTCCTCCAATATCTGGGACAATAGGGAAACTAAACTTAGAGCCACACACCCCAAGAAGAGTTCTCTAGCCCCTGAAAAACATCCTCAGGCCCCGATCTAGCCGAAACTAAAGGACTCGAATAGTGCATGGCTGGAGCAAGGGTTAGGGCCTTCGAACCGCTAGATAGTTGCCTATTGAATTCTTAACTTTTCTTTCTAAAGATCTGGTAGGCCTAGAAACTGCGGTATGGTGGCCTTCTAAGTTGACTTTGAAATGCGAATGGATAAAATCCTTGGGACTAGACCAAATTTGTTGAAAACCCCCCTCCTCTAGTTCATAATCCACCAACTCCTCCTTCTCCATGTGGGTCCAATAGTAAGCAATCAACATCTCATCTTAAAAGCATATTTGATGAGTAGTTGTGTGTCTTCAAAGGGTTTATCATGGTGACCATCTCTCTACAAAATATATATCACGTGGATAAAAAACTCATGGTTACCATTTAATCTTATCTTGCATTTTGACAATGATATTAGAGCCTAGCATTGTCTAGAGCCTGTTCACTCTTTGTCAAAACTACGACGCTTTCTTCGCCTGCAATTTTTCCATGGGCCTCTAGGGTTTCTCTAGTGTTGAATTCTTCTCCTATGGTAAAGATGTTGTAATGTTCTCTTCAACATTTTGAGTCCATAAAAATAAAATAAAAATTAAAAACATAAAATTAATAATTAAACCAATCTAGATCTATCTTAACTCTAGATCTACCAAAGGTCTAGAGGGAAGAATCAAATCTCTTGAGGTTCAAACCTCTTTAGATTTGATCTCTAGACACTTGATAAATTTGAAATGAAGATGAATCTAAATTAATCATATATAATGAAAAAAAATAAAAAACATAAAAAATAAATTGATTTGCAAACTAAACATAGTATCCACCTTTCTTTTGAAAAATATTAAAATATTTACCATATTCGAATAAATTTCAAGAAATTAAAATATTTATTATATTGGAATTATTATATTGTGATAAACGTTTTTGACGCTTCAATTAAAATGATTTGAGTCGTCCGAAAACCATTTTCCCTCCCACTCGATTAAAATTTAAAGAGGGTATTGTCATGGAGGATTGGCGGGCAAACTAAACGGGGGCAAACTAAACACACAACATTCTGTTACCAAAACAGTAGAGCAGAGCTAGAGCTACATGAGGGGAGCCTTAACACCCTCTCATCGATATTGAAGAGTTCGACTCGAGCAAAGATGAAGAAGCGATTATTCAGTTTCAAGAAGAAGAACGCGAGCCCTCCTCCATCTGTTGAGATGCATACAAGAAGGTAAGAGTTTAAGAAATTATTGCATGTATAATGTAGCTACTGTGCCATGGAAATCAGAAATCAGACCATCATCTGTGCACTCTCGCAAGACAGGGAAAAATCCACAAGGAATGTTCGTAAATGATGACCACTCCTGAATTTGAGCTTGGGAACCTCTATAAATAGCAGCAGTCTTTGGTTCCCGTGCTTATCGCTTCTTCCACATCACCATTTTCTTGAGCTCTTCAACCTTCAATTCCACCTTTGATATCCCTAATTTTCTCACAAAATCAGCAACAGTCTCAATAGTGGCTACACCCTGCTGCAAGGTGAACTGCAAACACTATTGCTTAACAATGTTAGTGAACTCCATATCAAAGTTTAGCCCTGTGTACCATGCATCTCCACTTATCTCCTTTGAAGGTGTCAATTCTGCTAGCATATACACCTTCATTTCTCAGTTAGAAACACACTTCACCCCTTTTATTAAGTCACGAGCTTCTATATTTTTCAATGCTTTGTTAACCTGTGGTTGCTGTAAATTTGTTTCTCTTTTCATATCTTTTGTCCATATACCCATATTTCCAACATTTTTTATGACTTGATATATGAGCATATCTTCAGATGAGAGGCCCTTAAACCTTACAGATTCTTGTTTCGTCTGTTGCTTCTAAACTATGAAATCACTCTTCTTGAAAACCTAGAGTTGACGATTTTGAAGCAGGGCATTGAGTGCCTGAGGTCTAACATTGAGATCAACATCTTTAAGATTTTACTCCATGATTTTATCTGTCAATCCATCAGAGAAAGTATTGAAAAGATCCAATATTATATTGATGGTAGTAGCCATTTGTGAAGTTGATGTTGCGATCTCTAAGATCTTCAAAACTGTAATGGGCTTCGAACCCTAGAACAATATGTGCATTTGCAGTGTCTAATTATCCCGATTTCCCCATTTAGAGTATGGGCTTCGAACCCTAGCCACAGTATGTGCAATGCGTGGCCTCAAGCAGAAACCAAAACTGTATGTATATATGCTCTGCATTTTGAACATTTGTGTGGCTATTACTATGTTTTGATCACAGAAAACAAAATTATGCACAACTGAATTTTGATAATTTGGATACCAAATGTAGAATTGAGTGGTGCCTGAAGCGTTGTTTGGTGGGGGACAATTTCTAACCAGTGGATTCAGTTTCGAACTACTTTATGAACAGTCCTAACTTGTTTTTTAGTTTTTTTCATCTCAAACAAATCAATGTCCTTTTCCAACATATATTATTATCATTTACTCATGCAACCTGCTCTGCATAGGGTTTCAATGTTTCATTTTCTAGTTGTCACTGTAGAGGTAACCATGCCATCCTTTTTCCAAGCATATCTAGCTGTAGATTTTTTTCCTTATTGTTTACAAAAGGGGTAGGTAGGTTTCATTTATTCGACTCTTTATCATCATTACTCACAAGTTAATTCAATGATATCCTGCATCCCATAGATTTAATGTCTTAGCTTCCTATGATCTATCATAGCCCAGATTCTCATGGTTTTCTTTTAGAGCCAAACATTTTGCAAAGATTCATCTTTTGGTGAACATCATGATGTTGAAAATGCAGCAAGATGATGGAGCTTAGTGAAATGAAGTCGCCTTCACTAAGTGGGCCCGCAGGAAAATTTTGGCACAAAGTCTATTTTTAGACTATGTCTATTTTTAGACATATGGAGCATGGTCCGGGGATTGCAGTATGTTATTCTTGGAGTATTGGTCATGTTGGTAAAAATAGATGGACCTCTATTTTTAGACATTTAGGTCGAAGTCTATTTTTAGACCGCCTATCCTAAAAATAGAAAAGTCAAATATTATTTACCCTTAATAATATTTGGACTCTAAACTTCAGTTTACTCTCTTGGAGCACTTCAGTTCGAGCTACAGAAGTGGCTCATGCATCTGACAGAGGAATTATGCTATTCCTAGGGGTTTGTTGAGCTCATGCATGGTTGACTTCAGTTAGGACTTCAGTGGCAGAAGTTTGGTGGAGTTGATGAGACAGTTGGTGGAGTTGTGTTCGGTTTAACTTAGTTGAACTAGTTGAGATTAGTTTAACTAGCTAATCAACTATTAATGAGTGGAGTGAATTAAATATTATTTAATTCATTAATTAGTAACTCATTATTCAACTCAAGAACACATCAGTTCACTACAGTGCATGGACAGTTTAGTGGAGACCAGTGAAAGAGGTAGATGAAAGGGTTGAGTTAGCTATCAGTGGCGACATCAGTTGTGCATGAGATTTGCACCACACTTGGAGGAATTGCCCATGATGATTGCGCTGTCAAGCCAAGGAGATTCGAACCTTGGATCTCTCATTATACCAGCCTTGATTGCGCAATAGAGGCAGGCAATTAGTGGATGTGTTTTGAACCTGTGACTTGTTCAAAACCAAGCTAGTTTGTGTGTAACTTCATGAGATAGTACTGAGTACTTGTGAGGAGTATTGTACTGAGTTTGTTACATGATTTCTCCATTATAATATACACAATAGCTGCGGGGTTTTCAGCTATAAGCTTTCCCCATACATACTATGTTAATGTGTATGATGATTTGATGTGCTATTGCTTGTTTTATTTCCGCATGTGTGATGATCTGAGTGGAAGAGATTATGTGTTGCATATAAATTCGAATTGTATGTGATCAGGATAGTCTCGGTGGATAATTAATCATTATTCAGCAAATTTCTACATGGTATCGGAGCTATTGAAGCAGAGATTGATCATCACGGTGATTACAAACTTATTTCGGTAGACAGAGTCTGCATGCGGGCCAGGTAGCCTCCGGATTCATCTTTCTTCGGAAAGTGAAAGGTCTGGTAAATGCCCCTTGCAGTCAATCTCTGTGCTAGAAATAATTTGTTCTCACAGATCTAGAGCGGTTGAGCTTTGAGTTGGAATTCGAATTTTGCAGTAGTTTTGTTTTCTTGGTGCCGGAGTTGAAAATGTCTTTCAACGGTTTGCGACTCGAATATGCTCTTGAAGGCAGTTCGAATTATGTTGCATGGAAGGATCGCATGGAGGCAGTATTAGAAGATAATGGGTTGAAGGAGTTCGTAGATATGGATGTCCAAAAGCCCACTGATCCTACTGAAGTCGAAGCCTGGCAAAAGAAGATGGTGAAATGTCGAAGGATCCTGTTGGAGGGCGTCAAGGATCATATTGTATCCAGCTTGCATGGAAAGGCTTCTCCATATTTAATGTGGAAAGCTTTGACGGATCTATTCCAGAGTAAGAGCGACCAAAGGAAGCTGGCGCTCAAAGATAAGCTCAGAAACATCAAGATGGAGAAAGGCGATAGTATCGCCAAATACCTCACGAAGTTCACTCAATGCAGAGATGAGCTGGGAAGTGTGGGGGTGACTGTCGAAGATGAGGACATGGTGGACCTAGCTCTCCTTGGTCTTTTGAATGCTTAGCACTCATATCAAGATAGTTTCAATGGTCGGGAGAAGTTTCCGGGATGGGAGCGCCTTTGGGCGGATCTCATGCAGGAGGAGATAAGGAGGACTACCAGGGACGGATCTTAATCAAAGGGAGCTGATGAAGAAAATTGCGCTTTGGCACCAAAGTAAAGAAGGGGAAGGGTAAGAAACCTTCTCATTCCGGTGCAAAGGGAAAGAAGCAGGATATGGCGAAAGTGAAGTGTTTTCACTGCCATGATCACGGACATTATGCTACCAATTGTCCGAAGAAGAAGAAAAACAAGCAAGCGGGAAGATCTGCAGATGGAGAAGCTTTGGCTTCGCAGTTCGAGCTTGAATTTTCACTGATCGCATGCTTGGTTTCAAGTGTGATGGGATCGGTGTGGTTCTTGGACAGTGGTGCGTCATTTCATATGACGGGAGATCGAGATTTGTTCTCAGATCTGGAGGACAAAGATTTGGGTGTGCACATCGAGATGGGCGATGATGGTAGATACAGTGCGACTGGTATCGGTACCATATCCTTTCAGAGGGAGTCTGGTAAACCCTTCGTGTTGAAGGATGTCATGCATGTACCTGGATTGAAGAAGAACTTGATCTCTGTGGCGATGTTGGAGGATAAGGGGTATGATGTGGTCTTCAGCGAAGGAAAAGCCTTCCTGCGCAGTAAGACTACTGGAGAGACCCGAAAGATAGGGGTTCGAACTCATAACCTTTATCAGTTGCAGGTAGATGACTGCGCAGCTATGGCATGCAAGGCGGGAGAAGTGGTGAGCCGGGATGATGAGGGCGAACTGTGGCACAGGAGATTGGGCCACCTTCACCATGGAGCTTTGAAGATTCTGCAGCAGATTTCTACTGGACTTCCTAAAGGCACTCTTGCACAGTCAGATCAGTGCAAGGGGTGTACTTTAGGGAAGTATGTGAAAGCCACCTTTCACGAGAAGGATAGTCGTGCCACGACGATCCTTGAGAGAGTTCACACAGACGTGTGTGGTCCTTTCTCAGTTTCTTCAACAGCAAAGCACAAGTATTACGTGATCTTTGTTGATGATTTCTCTCGAAAGTGCTGGATCTTCTTCATGCAGAAGAAGAGCGATACATTCGCGAAGTTCTGTGAGTTTAAAGCACTGGTCGAGAAGGAGTTGAGAAAGAAGGTGATTGCTCTAAGGAGCGACAATGGTGGTGAATTCATCTCGGCTGAATTCAAGGATTTCTGTAGCGCAGAAGGGATTCGGAGAGAGCTCATCACACCCCATAACCCACAGCAGAACGGGGTGGCTGAGCGGAAGAACAGAACGATCGTGGGTGCTGCACGGGCGATGTTGCATGATCAGGGCCTACCCCTTCACTTGTGGGCCGAGGCATGCAATACAGCAGTGTATGTGCAGAACCGTTGTCCTCACAAGGTTCTTGGCATGAGTACACTGGAGGAGGCTTATTCTGGCAAGAGGCCTGATATTTCCCATTTGCGGATTTTTGGTTCTCCTGTCTACATGCATGTGGCGAAGGATGCGAGAAGGAAGCTGGATCCAACTGCTGAGGTTGGAATATTTGTGGGGTACACTGATACACCTCACAACTACCGGGTGTATTTGTCAGACAGTCGCAAGACTGTTGTGCGATGGGATATAAAATTTCAGGAGGAGAAAGCCATGTAGTGTTCGCTTGAGAGGGAGCTACACTTGCATGCAGATGAGGAGCTGTTAGTTCCCAAGGAGGAGCTTCCGGATGTGGATCAGCCACAAGAGGAGGTTCAGGAGGTGGAAGAAACCACCCATGTAGCGCCAACCATCAGAGGGCGCATGCGCACTACAGAAGCTGAGCGACTGGCTCGGGATGCAGAGAAGGTTGTAGGACCACCTACAGCACAGCGCAGACAGAGACAGTCACCGGATCGGTACACCGGATACATGGCTCTTGTGAGTCAATGTGTTGTGACGGAGCCATCCTCTTTTGAGGAAGCTGTGGAGGAACCCGCATGGGTTGATGCCATGATCGAAGAATATGATTCGATCATCAGGAACAGTGTATGGGAGATTGTCCCAAGACCGGTTGGGAAATCAGTGGTGGGTTCGCGATGGATCTACAAGGTGAAGCAGGCGGCTGACGGGAGTGTGGAGAAGTACAAGGCGAGATTTGTTGCCCGTGGCTTTTCACAGATCGAGGGGATTGATTATGAGGAGACCTTTGCACCTGTCGCAAGGTACTCTTCCATACGGACGATCCTTGCTCTCTCAGCGCAGATGGGATGGCACATCCATCAGATGGATGTGAAGACTGCGTTCCTCAATGGAGTTATTGAGGAGGAGGTGTACATAGAGCAGCCTGAAGATTTCGAGATCTTCAGCAGTGAGTCACATGTGTGTTGACTCAAGAGAGCACTGTACGGGCTGAAGCAAGCACCTCGTGCTTGGTACACTCGCATAGACAGCTACTTCATCGGGCTTGGATTCTCAAAGAGTGAGGCGGATCCTAACCTGTACCAGATTGTGGTGGAGGGAAGCTGTTGATCATCGTACTGTATGTAGATGATCTGATTTTGATGCGTGATGAGCGATTGATACTTTCATGCAAGGAGGATCTTGCACAAGAGTTTGAGATGAAGGAATTGGGCATCCTTCATTATTTTCTGGGATTGGAGATTTGGCAGTGCAGTGGAGGACAGTTTGTTTCTCAGGGCAAGTATGCCTGGGAGATTCTGGAGAGGTTCAACATGCAAGGCTGCAAGCCTGTTGACACTCCTCTTCCTGGTGGTTGGAGGAAGGAGGATGCTACTTTAGTGGAGGTAGTGGATGCCACTGTCTATCGACAGTTGGTGGGGTCGCTTATGTATCTGGTCAATACACGACCCGATATATGCTATGCTGTTAACCAGCTTTCGCAAGCTATGGTTAAGCCTACCAAGCTCTTTTGGAAGGCAGGCAAGCATGTATTGCATTACCTTAGTGGCACCTCGGGATATGGTCTATGGTACAGACAGGAGGATGGAGCGAAGCTTTTTGGCTTCACTGATACAGATTGGGCAGGGAGCCCAACGGACTGGAAGAGCACATCTAGAGGAGTTTTCAACATTGGGTCGACATCAGTTTCCTGGTATAGCAGGAAGCAGAGATCCGTGGCACTCAGTTCAGTAGAGGCCGAGTACATGGCAGCTAGCTTGGCTGCATGCGAGGCTATTTTGATGAGGAAGATCCTCGTTGGATTGTTCGGGTTGCATTTGGAGCCTACAGTGATTTACTGTGATAACCAGAGTTGCATTAAACTCTCGGCTAATCCAGTATTTCATGATAGATCCAAACACATCGACATCAGGTACCATCATATCAGAGATTGTGTTCAGTGGAGAATCATGATGCTTTCATATGTTCCCACGGAGGATCAGGATGCCGACATCCTGACGAAGGCGCTCACCAGGAGCAAGTTCGAATTCCACAAAGGTAGGATAGGGATTGCAGATAATCCATATCTTGCTGAGAGGGAGTGTTGAAAATGCAATAAGATGATGGAGCTTAGTGAAATGAAGTCGCCTTCACTAAGTGGGCCCGCAGGCAAATTCTGGCGCAAAGTCTATTTTTAGACTATGTCTATTTTTAGACATATGGAGCATGGTCCAGGGGTTGCAGTATGTTATTCTTGGAGTATTGGTCATGTTGGTAAAAATAGATGGACCTCTATTTTTAGACATTTAGGTCGAATTCTATTTTTAGACTGCCTTCCTAAAAATAGGGAAGTCAAATATTATTTACCCTTAATAATATTTGGACTCTAAACTTCAGTTTACTCTCTTGGAGCACTTCAGTTCGAGCCTTGGAAGTGGCTCATGCATCTGACAGAGGAATTACGCTATTCCTAAGGGGTTGGTTAGCTCATGCATGGTTGACTTTAGTTAGGACTTTAGTGGCAGAAGTTTGGTGGAGTTGATGAGACAGTTGGTGGAGTTGTGTTCGGTTTAACTTAGTTGAACTGGTTGAGATTAGTTTAACTAGCTAATCAACTAGTAATGAGTGAAGTGAATTAAATATTATTTAATTCATTAATTAGTAACTCATTATTCAACTCAAGAACACATCAGTTCACTACAGTGCATGGACAGTTCAGTGGAGACCAGTGAAAGAGGTAGATGAAAGGGTTGAGATAGCTATCAGTTGTGACATCAGTTGTGCATGAGATTTGCACCACACTTGAAGGAATTTCCCATGATGATTGCGCTGTCAAGCCAAGGAGATTCAAACCTTGGATCTCTCATTAGACCAGCCTTGATTGCGCAATAGAGGCAGGAAATTAGTGGATGTGTTTTGAACCTGTGACTTGTTCAAAACCAAGCTAGTTTGTGTGTAACTTATCTGAGATAGTACTGAGTACTTGTGAGGAGTATTGTACTGAGTTTGTTACATTTTTTCTCCATTATAATATACACAATAGCTGAGGGGTTTTCAGCTATAAGCTTTCCCCATACATACTGTGTAATGTGTGTGATGTTTTGATGATCTTTTGATCGCATACCGCTTGTTTTATTTCCGCATGTGTGATGATCTGAGTGGAAGAGATTATGTGTTGCATATGAATTCGAATTGATATGTGATCAGGATAATCTCGGTGGATAATTAATCATTATTCAGCAAATTTCTACACATGAAACCTTCTTTAGAGATTCTGATGTGCTCTTTTGATTTTGATTTTGCATTCTTGAATTTGAAGTGTGCTTTGAATTTTCTTTAATTGTTCCTTCACATGAATTGTATTCAATTTCTTATTGTCTGTCCAAACACGAAAGAGCTATAGATAAAAAACTGTTGATGTATGTTGTATTCAGTTCTACTTTCTAACTTGTAATCCAAGGGACTTAATGTGATAATCCACTGTATCTAGGAACATAGATCTGTGCTTCTATCACCAATGACTGCTTCAACTTACTGTTATTATTTTGGCACTATGAACGGAACTTTTCCAGATGCTTACTTTGAGATTGCTTATGCCTGGCATGTGATACTGATTTGTTTGTCCATTTTTGTTTGGGCTAGGATTATTTGGCAAATGCATCAAATGTGACATTGGATATACTGTACTTTTAGAACACGCACTTGCAGAGAGGGACCGAAGGTATGTTTTTTCTTCTTTTAATTCTTGTTTTAGTTTGATTCATATCCTTACCACAAGAATAAACTATGTGGCATTTGAATGAATAATTGTTTGTGTTTGTATCGAAATGTGTGAGATGCTCTAAATCTTGCTTGGGGTGGGTGGGTCCGTCAATATTTTAGGTGAATTGAATATAATATCCCAAATCCATCTAATTATGGTTTCGATAGGGTCAATATTGCATATCTTGAGTTCAGAGAAATGACTGATATATTAAATATTGAAATTTGAGATATTCAACCTCGAGCTTTGGAACATTGATGTGCATATCAAACAAAATTTTAGATGTGTCTGTGCTAGTGTATATTGATTTCCATTTGATATTAGTGCGAGTAATCTCATTTGTTGTGGAGCTGACTCTGTTTAGTTTGGAGGCTTTGCAGGTTTTTGTCATTTGGGTCAGAAATGCAAGTGTGCATTTTGATATGCAGTTTCGTTTTGCTTTGTATATTTGTTACACTTTGATGTTACTTATTTGTGGGAAGCATAGAGAATGAATGGATTTAATGCATGCCATTGGGTTCTTAGTCTATTTCTGATTTGTATACTGTGAAAATTTCTGAGCACAAAAATCCTACTCCTAAATATTGATTTACTTCTCCTACTTGTTTTATTATTCACAAGTTATTTAACTGAAAATATTCAAAAAAAACTTCAAGGTAAACACAACTAGAAACCTACAAAAATACATATCATTTACTGAACGTCATGCACATATGACAAAGGACACATATTTTTTGGACAAATGTCCTCGGAAAACCCAATGCGGGAAAACCAGTGCAACAGATATGAGGGTTTATTATTATTAAGCAAAAATATTCTGAGTACATCTAGGGTGCCATAATCCGGCTCACCCAACAAAGAAAAGCTTGGCTACAAAGAAAATGTGAGTTTTACCTCACTCCCGCAAGTCCTAGTTGATCTGGATGAGTCACTAGTGAAACCCCAACTAGCTTTGCATAATCTATACGCTGCCACTGTGTAAGGTTGCGTGGCGCTGACTGAGGGACTATGTCACCCTTGCTCTGCACTGATCAACTTCTACTGGAGTCTGGTTTCAGCCATGTCGGCTCAGAAACCCTAGTTTCTAGTTGAATTTCAGACTTTCCTTGGAGGCTCTGCGCTGCCCCTGCGTGGGCCTGCTGTAGAGCTATAAAAAGGGTCTCTTTCACCTCTAATTACCTCACATTAATATGTCAACCCGAGAGCGTTTTGTCATTACAAAGAGTGACTCAATCCGAGGCTCATTTGTCAGAGTAATGCTAGTAGTACAGTGCTTAAGAAATACAAGAGTAAACGAATGCTTAACTGAAATCAAATTACTTTAAAGAAATAAATCACACACTCAGAAAACTCACTAACTTATCAGTCAAGGGCTCGGCAATGATAAACCATCCCTTCGGAAACTGATGGAAAAGGAACTAAAGCATAGATCACGAGCCTGGGAGCTAGACAGTAACTGCTACTGCTCACTACAGCCTTAGATCATCTCTCACAACAAACCAACAACTGTAAGTAAATGGAACAACAAAGCGAATAAAGGATTGAACCACAATTCTGAAATGGAACAGCAACTCTAAAATGGAACAGCAATTGAATAACTAAGTCCCGCGGGTTATAACCAAACTCAATCTATACACTCTTTGCAATCAAAGAACATTCTGTCACTCTAAAGGCAATTCACACAAATCGCACTAAAGGAACAGCAACAACGATTAACGAATTATAGAACAATACTGCACACAACACGAACGTTAATATGACAACTCTGTAACATAACAGTAAGAACATGTAATGAACTCTTGAAAGGATTAATAACTTGATGCGGAGTTAACACACGATTCTATCTGTAGAAACCTCAATGATTCAAACTTGAACAGAGCATATAATATGAACGTGTAAAGCATATCAATTTATCAAATAACAATAACGAAAAAACCACACAGAAGTAAAGTCGTAATGGTACAGAAGCAAGTGTCCTTCGGGGCCGGGCCCTTAGCCTCCAAGGATACACCGCTTTAAGTTAATGCAGACGCGAAGATGGAATAATCACCAAGCTTTTATTAATGCATCGATCAAAAATACATCGAACCAGTTCTCAACGAAACTTAATAACCAAAGCTGATGTCTTACAGAAGATTACATAAAAACGTATCCTATCTCTCCCCCTATCTTAAACTAACAGTGTTGTCTCTTTTTATAAAGACGATGGCGGAGATGTCCAAGCAACAAGATAAATAAAGCAGCGATCCCTTATGATCTTCGATCCTGAGGGATTCGCCAAACTGTTAACTCTTCATCCTGTCTTTTCTGTTGCGCTGAGCTGGTGTCCTCTCCTTCTTTTCCGAGCCGATTTGCTTTGATCTGTTTCTCTTTGTTTGCGTTCGGTTCTCGTCCAGAGAGACAACAGTTATCTCCACTTTGTCCTTTCCTTTGGAGCGGCAACTCTTCGTTTTCTCCTTTTCCTGTATAGAAAATAACCATTATCAGTGGCTAAGTTATGCACATCGATTCTCACATGTTTTGTTATAGTTCCTTATTACTTTCCAAATTCATGATACAAAAGGTTCACAAATTCTATTAAAAAGCCATTGAAATAATCATCAAAATCATACCTTTTTAGTACTCCACACACCCCCCTGCTTACCTTGTTTCATGTCCTCATGAAAACATTGTAGTTGACATGTAATGCAGTGAGAGAGTATGCTGGAGAAGGAGTCGCATGCGGAGGCCTACAACCATGTTGAGTGATTAAATAGTCAAAGAACTGACCTGCTTGCCCCTCAGGCATATCATACAGAGCCTGGTATCCGGGTGCAGGGTGCCAAATAATTGGAGCGCGAAATCTATATCCTAACCAAGATGACCCTGCTTTCAGAATGCTCTGGCCATAGAGATTCAAACGGTCAACAGCTAACTCAAAGTTCTCATACTTAAATGGTTCTCTGAGCTGGATGTTTGGATCAGAGATTCGATATCGAAATTTGGCTGCATTAATGGCCAAGTCTTTGATGGAAAGGAAATACTCTAAACTCTCTCGAATGAGTGCCTCATGCATAGGTCCTAATGTTTCAATGACACCCGGAGTCCTTATGTGGTTTATATGAGCTTTCCATAACTGTACTGGGTTCCTAGGCTCAGCCCTAACTCGTAAATCTAGGCCATTTTCCTGACTCTGGAAAGTATCATAGGCTTTGAGCCACTTAATCTGATTAACCCCGAATGAAATGAATGCTTGGAATTGGATATCTCCAATGGAGGGGCCAGGGTTCAATTCAGTCTCCTGACTTAGCACAAGGTCGTGCAAATAAAGTTCACACAACAATCTCTGGACTTTCACACCATAATGTTTACAGCAGTCTATAAAATCATTGACAGTGTTGATTTGTATAGGGGTGCCTGCTTTAACAGCTTTTATTTGTAATTGTAAATATCGTTCTAATAAAAACAGAGCATAGTTTTTAGCAGGGGCCCTACATGCTAAAACATTATTGTATAAAGAACACAAGTCATTCATCTGTTTGATAGTAGTATCTAGTCTACAAGTTACCTGTGCAACTTCCTCTTGTTCCTTCATCCACCCTTCAAAAGCCTGGCTTTTAGATTGACTGACGTCCCTTAGTTGCTGCTGCAACTCTTCATATTTTTCTCGGGGAACCGTTTGCTCTTTAAGTTGCTCATCTTCTTGCTGTGCTTGCTTCATCATCTTGTGCAAGGATTTTGTTTTCGGATCTTTCTTCCATAGGTCAGTGGAGGCCGGGAGTTTTACCTGAACTTTCTTGTTATGCTGTTTGGAGTTCAGAACCCTTATTACCCCTGAGGGTGGTGCCTCTGTCTGAATTTTCTTATCATCCTTTTCCGTTTTAACACGAACATTCGTTTGTTCCCGATCCTCAGCATCATGTGGAACGGCAGCTGGATCCTCAGGGTTTTGGTCAGCAGGCCGTTTGTTGGCCCTCTTTTTCCTCTTTACCTTCTGGTTCTTTTTCAGAATCCTAATTTGTTGTCTGAGCTGGGTTATCGTATTTAACAATTTAGTCCGGTCCTTCCGCAACTTCTTAATTTCCATCGTTTCATTTGAAGGAACAGCAGTCTGTCGATGGTGGACTGGATCATGACCAGTTGCTAAATCTTCCTCTTGGGGTTCTTCCTCACTGCTCTGCTCCAGCTGTTCTGGGGTATGCACCTCGACTGGTTCTGATTCTTCCTGAGCAAATGCTGTTTCTGCTCCTACTTCCTCTAGATTTTCCTCTTGTGACATGGGAACAGATTGTTCCCGTTCAGTATTTTCCTCCTCTTCATCATGAACAGGCATGTTCTCTTTCTGGGGTTGGTCGTGGGGGTTCTCTGAACTAGAAGGTTGACCATACTTACTCATATTGGCTAGGATGGCGGCCAAGTCATCTTCTCCCAGTAGGTCTTGTAATGGGCTATCTTCCTGTTGTTCTATTTCCTCCTCCTGTTCAGCCTCTGCCCCCTCTTCGGATTGTTCGTCCTCAATTACCACCGGTTGGCTGGCGCTTTCCTGGAGCTTCTCCAGCCTTCCTCGTATCCGAGCCAACCGGGCTGATTTTCTGGGCTTATCTATGCTTCCTCTCCTCCGAGCCAACCGAGCTGACTTTCTGGGTTCCTCTGGTTGCTCGGGTGGATCAACGGCATGCTTGCGCTTTGCCGATTCTTGGTGTGTCTCTGGTTGTTGTGATGTACTAGCAACATTTTCTCTGCGTTTTGCCGGTTGTTCTGGTGGGCTTATAGAATGTCTACGTTTCGGGGGTGGCTCTGCCAATCCCCCCTCAATCATTGCAATGAGCTCTTCCCAGCTGCTCTGCTGCTGGGTAAGACCATAACTAACAATAAGTCGAATCAACCCATGGTGACTAACAATTGCCTCTACGTGCTGTGCCCTTTTCATACTTTGTGCAGCATCATGCAGTAATGAGTTTAGGAGTGCCGGTAAATTCACAGAGCATCTCTGCTTTAAAACAGCTAAAAGTTTAAGGTGTCGTGGTCTTACCACGTCTTTTCTTCCTTCGCAAGTAATATAACTCTGCACCGTTCTTGCTAGCTCCGTCTAGGGTTCACCTAGGGTTGCTGGCAGAACTCCCTTTCCTTTAATTGTCAAATTCTGGCCTTCGTCCTGGAACAGTTCCATGACCTTCTGTAATCGTTCCTTTTTTAAGGTCCATACTGGTCCGGTGGCTGGTAGTCCTGAGACTTCTGCAATTATGTTATCAGTGACCGGTATCCATTTCCCTCTTACTGTGGAATGGTCATCTTGTAAATTCTGCAAAAATTCCATTGCTACTGTTTCATTAGCTTCCTGTAGGCGATTGAAATAATTCAACCATCCCGCCCTTTCCAGGATCTCTCGGGCAACAGCGGAGATCGTCAGCTGTTGAGGCTCACTTCGAATTGCCTTTCCTCCCATGATTTCACTGTGAATTCTAAATGGAACAGCAAAAACGTTTTCGGTTTGAAACACAGAGAGGGTGGTAATCGCAAGGTTTCAAGAAAGAAAACACAAAGTATGCAACAGTGCAACAAAAACAACTTGTGTGAAAATAAAAATATGCCATGCCGTGAAACCATGCCAAACCGTCGTAAACTAATTTTTCCGAATGGTGAATTGACACGTAATACAGGGAATGATGAGGTTAACCTCCCCCCCCCCCCGGCAGTGTGATAGGCTGTCCCAGCCGGCAAATAAAGGAGCGGCACCCAGTCTGCAATCAAGTCAGAAAGGAACAGCATGTGGATTTATGCCATGTTGAAAAAGGACAACAGATTACCGAAATCGAGGCGGAGAATTGATCGCGTATGATATAAGAGGCTGTTGTGTTATGAGTTGAGGCTGATGGATAGGGCATGTATCGTACTTGCCAATCTCCAGTGGTCATGGTCACTTCCGTTGCCATGATTGGTAATGATAAATATTCATGCGATGTATAAATCGGGAAATAACATATGATTAGTGCCTAGGATATAAGAAACAAAAGAGTGTTAGTATCTTACCCATTGGTGTAAGCAAGGTGACTTCAATACCATTAACATTACTCTGCTGCCAACAGGTGTCCATAACCTTGGCAGAGTTGTTTTTCACCCTCGGAACCATGATCCTTTGTGTATACTTAGGAATGTTTGTTATATCAAAATGTAGACCATTATGCTGGCTTGGTGACTAGTTAACCATAATGCCATTCACGAGGAAAGAGCGAAACGTGGGCAGGCCGGCTCGTGATGAGACCTCCTGTTCCAAGGTTTGTTTATTTGATATACCTTTTGGACCATATCCCTGGTGTGGTGGCCAGAATGGGAATGCCACTTCACTTCCATCCTCATGATCATGGTAGGCTGGCTCTCTATGAGACCCCCTATCCTGCATTTGACACTTGACATACTTTTTCTTTTTCATAGAATTATTTTCCTTATTTATACACAAAGGGTGGTTCAGCACTCCTTAAGAGTAGGAATGGTGGAAGAAGTCTTATTATCTCAATAGGAAGATATAAACTCTTTGCTCTTATTCCCAAGTACTAATAAAAAAGTTTAAGGGACTCAGCATGATAAAGATAACCAATCAGGGCAAAATTAGTAAAACCATGTCAACAAAAGGTAAGAAATAAGTATGTCCTTCCATTTGTCCTCTTATTAATGCAGAGCCTTATAGATATAACGATTTATGGTTTGCAGATTTCGGTATGTTGTGTTTTTATATTTCATCGCACAAATACATAGCTGAAGCTTGAAGACTAGAAAGAAGACGGGCAAAAAGCATCCTCAATTTAAATCAGCAAAAGAGATCAAAAGTATGCTAATGGTGTTCCATTGGAAAAGCAACAACGATGGATAATAGAAAAAGGAAAAAAATGCAAATGCCGTTCCTTTGGGAAAAGGAACGACAATCATACTATAAAACACTCAACATGTCATTCCGTTGAAAAAGACACAACAGCAATAAAAGAACGATGTTTCTTTGAAGGAAAAGGAACAGTGGTAACCAAAAGGAACAACGAGAAATGTAACAATATCGTTTCTTTGAAAAAGGAACAGCAGAGATCCGAATGCTGTTCCTTTAGAAAAGGAACAGCAAAACAAGCAAAACCAACATCATAAAAAAAACACGCATATGCTATTAGAAGAGCAAAAATCAAACTATGTGGAAGAAAAAGGAACAGCAAAAATGACAAGAAAATATTCAAATCAAACTTATGTACAAGAATCACACAAAAACAAGAACTTATGTACAAATTGTAAAAGAGAATAGACCCTTAATGAATTACAGGTGAGGAAGATTTCTCTTCCTCTCCTAAGATCTCAAGATCAGTATCTCGGCGTAGCTGCTGGCAGAAGGATTCCCGAGTAAGTGGTTTCTGATAGAGACGGACTCGGTGGCCATTTACCTTGAATGCATATCCAGAACCGTCAATGGTGATTAGAGTAAGGGTTCCGTTGTCATGTACCTTCTGGATTTGGTATGGTCCCAACCATCGAGTCTGAAGTTTTCCAGGGAAGTCCTGAAACCGAGAATCGTATAACAGAGCCGAGTCTCCCTCGTGGAAGACTTTGTTCTTGATGAGCGCATCATGCCATTTGGCTCACTGCTGTTGAATCAATGCTGTATTTTGTAGTGCAGAGAGCCGAATTTCGTCTAATTCATTGATTTGCTGTAGTCGATTGAGTTGTGCCTCGCTTAGATCTAAGCCAACTTCCTGTGCTGTTCGCAATGTTTGGATTTCGAATTCTATGGGAAAAATGGGTTGTTTTCCAAACACTAGTTGATAAGGTGAGTAACCGGTGGTGCTCCTCCATGTGGTTCTATATGCCCAAAGTGCTTCAGGCAGTCGGGTAGCCCAATCACGCCTATGTGACGCAATGGTTTTTGTTAGGATTGATTCTATTATCTTATTGCTACTTTCTACCTGCCCATTCGCCTGTGGGTGATATGGAGTAGTGATCTTATGCTGGACATGATAATTGTTAAGTGTTGCGGCTAATTTATGCCCAACAAATTGTGGTCCTCCATCTGTAATTATTTCCCTAGGAAGGCCATAACGAACAAATAGAAGGAACAGGAACTGTATGACAGAATCCTCTGTGGCTCTTGGCAATGCTTCTGCCTCAACCCATTTGGTGACATATTCTGTTGCCACCAAAATATATGTTTTCTAATTTGATGAAGGGTTGATGGGTCCAACGAAATCAAGAGCCCACCGCTCGAATGGTTCGATGACTAACTGTGGTTTTAGAGGCATCTCATCAGCTTGACCAGGTCGTCCTGCTCGCTGGCAGCTGTCACAGGCTTGGACAAACTTCTTTGCATCTTTGAAGATCGTAGGCCAGTAATATCCTGTCTGCAATACTTTATGTCCATTCCTACGCTCAGCGAAGTGCCCCCCACACGGTCCATCGTGACAGGCTTTTAGGATATCAAAGATTTCATCCTCTCTAACACATCGCCTGATATGCATGTCTGCTCCTGTGTGAAACAAATAACCTCCAATCCACGAAAATCGAGAACTTTTCTGAATAATCTGCTTACGCTCATTAGGAGTTAAATGTTTTGGTAATTTACCTACTGCAAGGTAGTTGGCAACATCAGCATACCAGGGTGTTTGAACAGCAACAGCAAACAGGTGCTCATCCGGAAATTGTTCTTCCACTGCTGCTGCATCGCTTGATTTTGGTATTCTTGAAAGAAAATCGGCTACAGGGTTTTCTTTGCCAGGGCGGTCCTTGATTGTGATGTCGAATTCCTGCAATAAGATTAACCATCGAGTTACTCTGGCATTTGTGACAGGCTTATTTGCTAAATATTTTATAGCAGAATGGTCTGTATACAAGATAACAGGGTAGGCTGTGATATAATGTCTAAATTTATTGACAGCATGTATTACAGCTAGGAATTCTTTTTCAGTAACAGTGTAATTCAATTCAGCAGGGGATAAATTTTTGCTGATGTAGTAGATAGCATATGGTTTTTTATCCTCTTCCTGCCCAAGGACTGCGCCAATGGCTGTATCTGAGGCATCAGATGATATCTGGAAGGGTAGGTCCCAGTTTGGTCCTCAAAGGACTGGGGCTGTGGATACGAGCTTCTTTAGATCCTCGAAAGCATGGTCACATTTGTCTGTCCAAAGAAAATCAACATTACCAGTTAGTGCATATAAAGGAGCAGCAATGTGCGAATAATGCTCTATAAATCGTCTATAATAACTGGAAAATCCAAGAAAGCTGCGTACCTCTGTTTGAGTAGTAGGAGTGGGAATAAGCAAAAGTATTTGGATTTTGGCCGGGTCTACCTGAATGCCGGCTGCTGAGACATAGTGTCATAGGATAAGTCCTTCAGTCATCATCAAGAAACATTTTTCATTGCTTAAGCAAAGTCTAGTAACAATGCAGCGTTGTAGGACTTTCTCTAGGGTGTCTAGAGCTGGATCAAAGTCATCTCCGTATGGTGTAAAGTCATCCATGTAAACTTCAAGTCCATCATTGATTAAATCTGCAAAAATACTAAGGATAGCCCTCTGAAATGTGGCAGGAGCATTACATAAGCCAAAAGGTAAAACTCGATAGGCAAATGTTCCCCAAGGGCAAGTAAAGGTAGTTTTATCCTGGTCTTCAGGGGCAATCTGAATCTGATTGTATCCACTAAAGCCATCCAGGAAAGAAAAGAACTTCTTCCCTGCTAAAGTGTCCAATACTTGATCTATGAAAGGAAGAGGGAAATGATCTTTTTGTGTTGCCTTGTTAAGTTCCCTATAATCCACACAAATTCTCCATTTCCCATTCTTTTTTGGTACCACCACAAGTGGAGAGACCCATTTACTATTAGAAATAGGGTAGATAAAATTCACATCTAAAAGCTTCTGAAGTTCAGTTTTTACGACATCTTTTAGATGGGGATTAAGTCTCCTTTGCGGCTGACGCACAGGTCTGGCATCCTTTTCTATATAAATGTGGTGTGTACATAACTGGGGATCGATTCCTTTCATATCGGTCTTTGCCAGCTTGTCTGCCAGGGTGAACTTTGTGAAGTAGAGGGAGTCCATTGTGAAGGATACGGGCCATTTTGCCAATATGGTGGAGTGTATGGGAAATTCGGCCAACCAGTTTGGCTTGTTTGATTCAGCCATGGATTTGGAGAAGTAAATGATTGTGGTGACCAGTTTGTAAATGGGGTTTGAGATTGATTTTGCCACATACCATATTGTTGAGCATTATACTGTGGGTTTTGAAAGAAAGAGGTTGGGTCCGGAAACATACCAGGTTGTCTCGGCTGCCATGGGCGGCGCTGGTTGATCGAATTCACCAACTCTGGTTCTTCTTCTGCTTCCTTATATACCGCTTTCAATCCCGGAAGTGAGGGGCAGCTCTCCGTAAGGTGATCTTTTGTACAGATGGCGCATGTTTGGACTTTATCTAATGGACACTCCTTGTGGCTGTGTTTTTTTCTGCATCGGGGGCAGAAGATTGCCAAATTCTGTTCTGCCTCCAGCTGCTTCTGTTTAGCCTGCACAATATTAAGTTGTGTAGTTAGTGTCCCCATAATATCAGTTTTAAAATTTTCTAATAAATTTCCAATTTCTGCACGTGTTACTCCTTCTGCTGATACTTTGTTATCTCTTGCAAACCGATCATATTCTGCCGGTTTTATTCTTGTGCTGCCTCTCGAACTCCTGATACATAAGTCAAGGATGTCGGTAAAATTCTCCTGATAAATATCCCCTTTGCCCATAATGTTTAATGTTTCAATCCATTGTTCCTTCATGCCCCTCATTAATGCAGTTTTCAACACATTATCAGGTAAAGGTAGCGATGCATAAGGAGATCTTTGTAAATTATACTGAAAACGTTCCACATACTCCTCTAATGTTTCATTCGGTCTGGCTGTCATTTGAAATATTTCGTCTTTTAATTCTCTAGACCTACAATAATCCTGGTATTTCTTTAAGAAGGATTCTTTCATTTGATCCCAATTATTGATAACCCCACCACCTAGCCCCATAAACCATCTTAAGGCAGCCCCTTTCAATGTAGAGGGGAATAATTTCAATTTTTGGGGATCGGTGGTGTAATCGTACCCCCGACATAACACATCGAATTCGAATAGGAATGCATCCGGATCTTCTGATGTGAGTCCGTGAAATGTGGGGATATGTTGAAGAGGGATAGCTTTCATGGGTGCATTTGCTGCAGAATCCACTATAGGATATTGTAATGTAGAGGTTTGAGTGTTTGGCTGGTTTTGAGCGTTTGGTTGGTTTTGAGCCATGGGATCGAATATATGCCAGTAACCTTCTGGGATATCTAGGAGGGTATTCCTAGGGTGGGTGGGAACGGTTTTGACAGGGATCTTTTTAATAGCGCTTCCTTTATCTGGAATAATGGGAATACCAGGTGTTTGAGGAGATTGAATCTCTTCAACAATGACTTTCGCAGCACTTCCTTTATCTGGGCTATCTAATGGCTGATTTGTTTCAAGAGGAGATTTTGGTTCCTTGATTTCCCCTGTTTCTCCTTCTCCTTCACAAAAGTTGCTAGAGTTCCCTTCCTGCAATAATTCCGGAGTGGAATTTTCAACTTCTTGAAAGTCCTGCTCCTCAGTTTGACTATGCACCTCAGCACAGGCTACAGATGGTGATCCTGTGGCCTGAAGGGAACTAGTAGGCGGTTTAGAAGTGTTTTTCTTGAAGCCTACCGATGGCTGAGACTCTGTTTTCTTATAGATTTCGTCTATGAAGGTCGTTCGGCCAAGGGTCACCGGCCCCTTAGCTTTTTCGGGTTTGGATGGGGGTTTGATATTCTTTTCTGGTCTTTTCTGCTTAGTCATGCACTCAAAAAAAAAAAAAAATGAACTACCAACTTCTATTCAAACAAACAAAAACAAATCTGTTAGGAAAGCGGATAGTGAGCAGGTCTTTTACATGCTCTGCACGTAGGTTCTTACCTTCCGTTTTTAGGATCCAACTCCTCCCTAGCAGGCTTGTACACCACTCTGAAAAAGACAAATGGCTTCACTCTTTCCCCGGCAACGGCGCCAAAATGTAGAGCTATAAAAAGCGTCTCTTTCACCTCTAATTACCTCACATTAATATGTCAACCCGAGAGCGTTTTGTCATTACAAAGAGTGACTCAATCCGAGGCTCATTTGTCAGAGTAATGCTAGTAGTACAGTGCTTAAGAAATACAAGAGTAAACGGATGCTTAACTGAAATCAAATTACTTTAAAGAAATAAATCACACACTCCGAAAACTCAATAACTTATCAGTCAAGGGTTCGGCAATGATAACCCATCCCTTCAGAAACTGATAGAAAAGGAACTAGAGCATAGATCACGAGCCTGGGAGCTAGACAGTGACTGCTACTGCTCACTACAGCCTTAGATCATCTCTCACAATAAACCAACAACTGCAAGTAAATGAAACAGCAAAGCGAATAAAGGATTGAACCACAATTCTGAAATGGAACAACAACTCTAAAATGGAACAGCAATTGAATAACTAAGTCCCGCGGGTTATAACCAAACTCAATCTATACACTCTTTGCAATCAAAGAACATTTTGTCACTCTAAAGGCGATTTACACAGATCACACTAATGGAACAGCAATAACAACGAATGAATTATAGAACAGTACTGATAAATTATAAACGCACACCACACGAATGTTTAGTATAACAGCTCTGTAATATAACAGTAAGGATATGCGATTAACTCTTGAAAGGATAAATAACTTGATACAGAGTCAACATACAATTCTATCTGTAGAAACTTCAATGATTCAAACTTGAACAGAGCATATCATATGAACTTGTAAAGCATATCAAATGATCAAATAACAATAATAAACAAACCACACAGAAGTGAAGTTGTAATGGTACAGAAGCAAGTGTCCTTCGGGGCCGGGCCCTTAGCCTCCAAGGATACACCGCTTTAAGTTAATGCAGACGCGAAGATGGAATAATCACCAAGCCTTTATTAATGCATCGATCAAAAATACATCGAACCAGTCTTCAACAAAACTTAATAACCAAAGATGATGTCTTACAGAAGATTACATAAAACGTATCCTATCTCTCTGTTATCTATATTAAACTAACAGTGCTGTCTCTTTTTATAAAGACGACGGCGGAGATGTCCAAGCAACTAGATAAATAAAGCAGCGATCCCTCAGGATCTTCGATCCTGAGGGATTCGCCAAACTGTTAACTCTTCATCCTGTCTTTTCTGTTGCGCTGAGCTGGTGTCCTCTCCTTCCTTTCCGAGCCGATTTTCTTTGATTTGTTTCTCTTTGTTTGCGTTCGGTTCTCGTCCAGAGAGACAGCAGTTATCTCCACTTTGTCCTTTCCTTTGGAGCAGCAACTCTTCATTTTCTCCTTTTCCTGTATAGAAAATAACCATTATTAGTGGCTAGGTTATGCACATCAATTCTCACATGTTTTGTTATAGTTCCTTATTACTTTCCAAATTCATGATTCAAAAGGTTCACAAATTATATTAAAAATCCATTGAAATAATCATCAAAAGCATACCTTTTTAGTACTCCACACCTGCGTCACCCTCTCTAGGGATTGCATCACACCCTCTGATGGCTGCGCTGCCCCTGCGTGGGCCTGCGTCACCCTCTCTAGGGATTGCGTCACACCCTCTGATGGCTGCATTGCCTCCATTGCATCTCTGTTGCCCTTGCTTTGCGTTGTACTCTTGGTCCTCCTGACCAATCACTGCATCCGCCCCTCACTGCTTCTCTAAATCACTCAGATCTGATCTTCGTCCGAGCACTGCTCCATTAGAAGAATTCGATCTCTTAGATTCTGTGTGTGTGTTCTCCAATTGACCCCAAGCCCTTCCTTTATACTTTAAAAATCAATGGCTATGATCTTATCACTAATCAATCGCTAAGATTAAAAGAAGCTTGATCCACGTCACTTAGAATGTTCTCATCACATGTGTAAATTAATTCACTTTAATTTTTTTAATTTCCCTAAGTTAGACTTAGGGTCCCCATTAAAAAATTTAATTGTTTGAATAAATTTTACACCAGATGGAATTTCTCCAAACGCTTTTCTGGGTCTTGGAGATCTCATGTGTTCTAGCCCCTCCACAAAGTTTTGGAGTTAGAGCACATCCGATGCTACCCCAAAATCTCAACACTCCCTCTTAGCGAGGAGTGTGCTCTAGCAATAGTTCCCCACTGAAGTGTCACCTTGATCTCTGGCATCAGTCTTTGCACCGATGCTTGGACTGATAACCTCCATCCATTGCGATGCTGCTCTCTGTATTGCTGCCCATGTCACTACCAATGACACTGCCACTTCTATACTGCATCTCCCTCTCAAATTGTTGCATCATGCTGCCCATAGCACTGCCACTGCTAACTGCTAACTGCTGCACTACAACTCAGTTGCTGAGAAGTAAGCAGTTGAAGGACCACCACCCAATCACTAGACAAGTTAGTCGGGCTGCATCTCATCACTGAAGCACCCTCTGCTACTACGCTGCGCTGTCTCTCTGAAGCTCTGCGATGTCTACTGCACTGTACTACGTAAGCACTGCCTTTGCGCTACTGTCTCTCATTTGTGCTGCTCCAAAATTCAGCGTCCCAACACTACCTCTACTTCTCCATGATTTTCTACACCCACTTCTCCAATCATCCTGTTATTGCCTTAAGGCTCTCGTAGCTCGTATGTGATCCAAGATTTTGGGAAACTCAAGGATCCTGCCTTCCCATCTGTAGTTTCTCTATAGATCTATATCACCCCACCTCTTCTTTCAAGACATGAGCACTCATGGCCACATCATCCTCACTACCACTTTCCCCTCTAGTTGTTGCTGCCTTGGAATCTGAAGCTTCCTTGTCCTTCCTCTTAGGAAAAGTGCTGGCGAAGTGTCCAATTTTGCCACATCTAAAGAATCGGACCTTGGATAGGTCCTTCTTCTTCCCTTGCTACCGCTGTCCCTTTGATGTTAGGGCTGCATCTCCCTCCTCCTCCTGTCGAAGGATAGCTCACATGTCACCCCAATTTGGGAGTTGTGCTTTGCCCAAGATGCTTTGGAAAAAGGTATCCCACTCATCAGTGACTACATTTAGGGCAGTCCTCACCAAGAGCCCTTCATCCGGAGTTGCCCTCATGGCAATCAACTGATCTTGGATCGTCTGCAATCTGAAGAGGAAGGGATCAATCTCCTCTCCCTTGTGCATTTGCAACATCCGCATTTGGTTCTCTAGAAGCATCTTTCATTGGACGAAGCTGCCTTGATACAACGTGGTCAAATATTTCAACATATCATGTGTCTTCCTCTTCTCGAAAATGTGTGGTACCACGTGATCCTTCACCCCATCCATGATCAAGCGCTTTTCTCGCGCTCGATTTTCGTTGAACTTATTTAGAGTGTTCACATTGGTGGGAAAAACTAGGACATTTTTCACGTGGTCTCTGATACCGTACTCCTTTAGGACTATCAGGATTTTGGCCTTCCAAATCACAAAGTTAGACACACCGTCCAACCTATCCCGATCTCTTAGTATGTATGGGGCCATCTCTGCTCAAACTGTCGAAATAGTTACTCTTCTCCCGTCTACTACCGCTGCACTCAACAGAAGACCGGATCTGTGTTTCTTGGTGTTAGAAACCCTCTAGAGATATTGCTCCCTCTGACAACTGATTTCCCTCTCGAAAATCCTTTTCCAATTCTGCCGAATCAGCCCTCTATGATCACCCTCTTGATCGAATCTCAGAGCTTTAAAAATCCAAAAAACTAATTGGTAAGGAGGCTTTAAAATTCCACTTGTCATATTATTTCATATTTTATTTCAAATTTACACCGAAAACATCATTGTAATCTTTTAGAGTTACAAAATCGTAATATTCTTTTAATATGTTCCTGCATATAGGGAATCAACGAGATTACTTTTATTTTCATAATATCAAATGTATGTTTGACAAAAGTCTCTATCACTATATCCATGCTATCCACAACATCGACTATTGTTTGTTGAGCAGCATCTTCAACCACTTCCTTACCAATACAAGACATGTTGAATCCATATTCATTTCCCAAAACGATAGACTAGTTCCACCTTTTCCAACACCAGCCACATACATCTTAGCTATGTTTGGAAGGATTGCTCCACCAGGTTTTAACCAATGATCACGAGCATAAATAACTGAGCTGAGCAATGATTAATAAAACATGCATTATCCCATCCACTCACTCACTATCCCATCTACACTTTGACTTTCAATTGCCATGCAGTTTTCAATATCTTCTATCATGTTGTGGACTACAGTAATAATTCCATGCGAGTTTTGATTTTTGGCATTTTCACTTTCTTCTTTGAGCATGTTATTTTGTTTTCCAGCTTGACTTCTATGCAATTGTTGTTGGAGCCTACTATTTTTATCCCGAATTCTCAGACTGCAGATTTGTGTAGAGTGGGCCTAATATATTTGTTGTTTTAATCCATTGTACTTCTTCTCTCTCCTTTTCTCTCCTACCTTGCTCTCTCTTCCCCCCTCTCTCTCTCTACCCTCCAATCCTCTCACTATATCCCTCCCTCTATCCTTCTTTCTGCCCCCCTTCCATCTTTGTGTCACTATCTCCCTCTCTTACCCTTCTCTACCTCTCTCACTCCTCTCCCTCTCTCTCTCTCTCCATTCCTTCTCTCCCCTCTCCTTCAGTTTATCTCCATCTCTCTCTTGTGACTCCCCTTGTCTCGCCACCTCTATCAATCTCTCTTGTAGGTCCCAATATGTCTCGCCACCTCTATCAATCTATGTCTTTATTATTCCTTCTCATATATATCTAGAGTTAATATATATCATGACATATTGGGACCTACGATTGGGTTAATTCTACCTTGTTGGCAAGGTTAAAATGGTTAATCTTCTATAGACAAAATGTAGATCAAATATTTCATCAAAAAGAGGGAATCATACCCCATCTTCCAGGCTATGCCTATCAGTCGCTTGGCCTCTTCCTGCTCTCACATGAATGTACTCTTTCTTGACTGGTACAAAAGAAGGTTTCACATTATCAACTATTTGTTTGGGACAACTTTTAGTTGTTTTAACACTGCTACATTCTTCAAGCTTATCCTTTAAACCATATTAGTATTTGTACTCTCTTCAACTTTGTAGGGCTTTCCATTCCTCTCAGTCACATATGTTTCCTTGGTCTGTTAAGGGACAAGGTATTTTTGTTGTGGGTCTTGTTCTTGCAACTGCCTTACTGCAATTTCTTCCGGGTGCTAGTTCAGTCTCAACAATTTGAAATTTTCGAAGTTGCATTCTTCAAGGATTCTACTAATTTCAATAGTTAAGATGCAGGATTGGGGGACCTAATGCAATTTCTTCCGGGTGCAATTTCAGTCTCAACAATTTGTGGTTTTCGAAGCTGCATTCTTCACGGATTCTACTAAGTTCAATAGTCAAGATGTAGGATTGGGGGATCTATTGCAATTTCTTCCGGGTGCAATTTCAGTCTCAACAATCTGCAGTTTTCGAAACTGCATTCTTCAGGTATTCTGCTAAGTCCAATAGTCAAGATGCAGGATTGGGGATCTATTCATGATTTTCTTGGCTTTCGTCAGAATGGTTTAGAATGCAGCCAAAACCTTGAGAATATTGATGCTAGTAGAATTCCCCCCCAATATGATCCAAATCAAAGTCAGGGAAATTTTTAGGGGTGAATTTTAGCCCAAAGGCGAATTTTAAGCGATTTTAAATTTTAATAGGGTGAATTTTTTTATATAAAACCCATTTTATATAATTTTATAAAGTTAGCCCAATAATTATTTTAAAAATAATGAATTATTAAATAATAGCCGACTAAAATAAATGCCCATAAAATTGGAAAAATGGAATTCGCCCTCGATTTTCTTTGTTTGGAGCAGATTTCAATGGCATTCGCCTGGATTTACAGGGTCGGAGGGAGGGGTTGGAGTGATTCGCCCCAATTTTTCACCGGTTCACTAGAATTTACTGGGTCGGAGAGGTGGTTGGGGCTTGGAAGGGGTGTGGAAGTTGAATGTTGGATTGGTGCAAACCTACCAGATTGATGGAGGAAACTTACAGATCTGGATGCATTGACCGATGACAGCTGCATTGAAATGGTTTTGGGCTTGTGGTTTTTTAAGTGGTTTCATTGTTCCTTCTTGTGTTTGCAAGTGATTTCATGAGTTTTTGAATCCCAAGTTGATCATTATTTTTTGGAGTTTGAAATTATGAGCAAAAGGGTTTCGCTGGGCTACTATTCTGGGCACTCGCTTTACTAAGTTATGGTGTTTTTCGATCTATATCTAAGGCCATGCCTTGTTTGAGGAACTCACTCACTGTGTCCACTAATCCTGAAGAAGTATCCACATGTTATTTTATTGCAAACCTCTTGAGGAATACACTCATAGTTGGCAAAGCATACTGGCATCATTAGCGCACACTTTGTTTTACAAATGTAAGGAAAATTATGGAGAAGGTTTATCCCTATAATAGAAGACAATTTTGAAGGTTGGAGCGAAGGTGCATTTGACACAAGTTTGAAAGATTTAAAGCAAATTTCTACCTTGATGACTTATCTTAATATATTTTTTGATGCCCTAGAATTGATTCTTCAAACAAATCTATGCATATATATGAGTGTGACCTCCTTTCTGACATGTATCTCTGAATTTTAATGATTGATCCTGTGTGAGACTCAAAGTTACCTAATCAGTAATTTACATCTACTTGGGTATGGTTTTGTATGTTTTGAAGGCATTCCTAGAGTTTATAGCAGTGAGGGTTTCTCTAAAATTTTCTGGAATTTATATTTATACATCCTACTTTAGCACACCAAACTGAGAATTGAATCGTCCATGAAGTTTTTCAAGGCCTAAATCTGGGAAGTTTGTTTTGTATTCCTCATATAAGTATCATTATTTTTATGAGCATTGGATTCTGAAGTTTAAATATTGGAGCAGAGAAAATTGACAAGATAGACATGCTTGATAAGCCTCAACCTTGTTGAAGAAGTCCAGATCGCTTAGCAAGTAGGTATACAGACTTCAAATAAGACCTATGCAAACCAGAGAAGAAGCTTAAATTTATTCAAAAATTCCTCAGAACTTGTATCCTTTTCGTCCCTCTTTGGAATGTTCTTATTGAACTTAGAAAAATAGTTTTGGCATGACAGTTAAGTGATATATCATAGGATCTACCTGTGGCATCTCTTGGGAAAAAAATCATAGCATATTTTAATGGGTAATTTTTACATACACAATCATGTAAGCATTGACCAATACCAAGCCTGCATTAGAGTAAGTGTCCTCTCCAATTGTGCATCTCTGATCAAAGTTTTGGAGTACATAAGTGAATTTAAAAGTTTCACCAGGGATAGTTGTGACACATTGTGCATCAGTAGCAAAGGAATCTTAGTGAAGACCTTGATAATCAGTGACCTATTTCCATATTCAACTCTGACTTTTCAGACACTTCAGGAAAATTCATCAATAAAATGAAGATCAATATTGCATATCCTTGACAACCAACATATTTAAAGTACAACAGTGGCAATTGCAGGTCGTGACAGAATGCCATGTATACTTGATGTGAAGCAGAAAGAGTTATCATTGAATGCCTAAGATGTTGCTAGACTTGATCACAATTATTAACTCAAAATTTGGAATGGATAGTTAGCAAAGGAGTTCAGAGTGTTTGAAATTATCACGAGAACTAATGTTACTTCTGGACTTGAGAGAATTTGAACCGTGGGCACAAATAGAGCATAGTTTCCATAGTTTACATGTTGTAGACAGAGCCTAGTATGATTGAGATTTGTCAATTGAATATTAAGCAATGTTGATGCATTGAGCAGAACTAGTCTTGTTGAGACAGGTGTAGTTTCTATAAGGTTATGGTTGTGAGAAAGAGCAGGTTGATATACTCTTGTACTAGTGATGATAATTATGATGCTAGTGTTGACAATTTAAGCTTCTGCTAGTATTGCAGAAACAATGAAGACTTGATATGGTTGATAGTGAAAGGTGAGATGACAATGTCAAGGTTTGAGATTGAATATCAATGTTGTAATAAGTTCATATTGACGTCATGTCATTACAGAACTGACAACTAGGGTTTAACAGAGAGTTATCACAGAGAAAATTTTGTAGACAGATGTGCAAAAGTCAGATTGGTTTTCAGCTACTTAAATTGAGCAAAGATGAATACTAAAGTGCACCAGTAGTAGTATCAGGCATGGTAATAGATAGAGGTAGCAGTGAAGTGCATTAGTAGTGGTAGCAGGAGTGGATAGAGGAAACAATGAAGTGCAATAGCAGTGGCAGCAGGCGTGGCAATGTTAGCAGTGAAGTGCAGCAGCAGTGACAACAAGAGTGGACAAAGGTAGCAGTGAAGTGCAACAACATTGGTGACAAGAGTGGAAGTGCAAAAACATGAATGATGGCATACCAAACCCCAAACACTTCATCTAGCATCTAAGGCTACATATTCACATCTCCTCCAACACGAAGATGCTATTTCCTTAACTCTTTCACTTGATATTTTTGTTTCTTGTATCATGATGATTATTTGATTTTCGTTTTTAATTTGATCTTTGAGATATCTCTTCTTAATCTAGTTCCTTGACATTTTGTAAATGGCATGTACAATCTGGAAATGATGGCAGTTATACAATTGCAATTTGACAGTCCCAATGACATAGTTGATATCCTCACACAGTGATGTTAGTGATGTTGATGTTGTGGATGATATTACTTGATGCTTCATGATGGGTGTTATTTCTCACTTTCACATAATCTTGTTCCAGAATGGCCTGTGAAACTATAAACTGATCTAGTATATTGGAAACTTAGTGCTTTCCTCCTCTACGATTATTCCAATTATAAATCCCATTTATGGCAGTCATATCTGTCACTTTAAGTTTTTATAGGAGGTCATTGAATTATTGCACCTCTATAAGTTCTAATCTTATGATCCCCCCTTCTTCTATTCAAGGGTTTTGATAATGTTGAGATCACTGCCCAATATCCATTTCTCCTCATTGTGGATTGACCTTATTGTCTTGATATTTTCTAGAAATCCCAATTTTTATGTGGGTATATGTGGACAATAGACTGTTGTTATGCACCATGTTTCCCTGGCTCCTACATATTGGAATATGCCCAAAATGATTTTGGAGAGTGATATCCATTCATGGAAGGATATTTCCTAGGGGTTTTAGAGAATTACCAAACCCCAAACACTTCATCTAGCATCTAAGGCTACATATTCACATCTCCTCCAACACGAAGATGCTATTTCCTTAACTCTTTCACTTGATATCTTTGTTTCTTGTATCATGATGATTGTTTGATTTTTCTTTTTAATTCGATCTTTGAGATATCTCTTCTTAATCTAGTTCCTTGAAATTTTGTAAATGGCATGTACAATCTGGCAATGATGGCAGTTATACAATTGCAGTTTGACAGTCCCAATGACATAGTTGATATCGTCACACAGTGATGTTAGTGATGTTGATGTTGTGGATGATATTACTTGATGCTTCATGATGGGTGTTCTTTCTCACTTTCACATAATCTTGTTATAGCCTCTGCTTGATGATTTTGTTGCTATGATCATGTCAGGCATTAATTAATTGTCTAATTTGTGAAAGAGATTGTCCACATCAAGGCTTCATTCTGGGCTAAATGTATTAATGTTAGAATGTGAGATGTAATTTTTTGAATGGCTTCTTCTCTACAGGGTATCGACTCAGTTAATAAGGAGTGGTAGTACGAGACAAGTTCTTGTTCCAGTTTTTCATGTTTCATGCCCACCATAAGAGGTGAGAGAAAATATTCTATTGTTATGTATGTGCTTCACCATAGCCTTATGGAAGAAATTCAAGTTCCTCTCTCCTAATTTTTCAAGTTCAGTGCCCACTGATAACAAATTTTTCAAGATAATGATTAGCAGAGTTTGGTTTGAGTAAGTGCCTAAATGTATGTTTTTTAATGACACCAACCCCTGAAACAGAAATTTGTACTGAGAAAAAAATAGCAGCGATATATTTTTCACTGATCAGCTAGTCCAGAAAGCAATAGGTAGAGGTGCTAACGCAAATATTCCAAGATAAAGGGAAGCAAACTCTACAATTTCCAGACTGCTGGTAAATCTATTAAATTTTACTTGTCTAATTTTCAAAAACCCCTAATTTTTCTTGTCATAATCTTAGGATATTTTTGGGATTTTCAATTTTCATTTTTTTTCATTACATATTTCTCAGTTATGTGCAACTATGCAATGAAAACTGTCAGATGTATATGGCCAATCATCAGAGTAAATATGGCATTGAAATGTAAAACAAAATCTTACCTTATCTCTCTGGGATGTCGCTTCAGAGTCCATACTGAACCGCCAATCGACATCAGAAAATCTTTCATCTGCTTCTTTATTTAACATTTTTTGCACTTCTGTTATCCGAAGATTTGAAGCATGAGGTTGTTTAACGTATATGACATCCTTCCCTCCCATTTTGACACCAACAATAACGTGTGTGCCATACTTCTCAATAAATCTGAAGAGAATGCACAGATATACAATTTAGAAAGTGCAACTTTTCTTTAGTTACATCCCAGATAAGGTGTGGGCATTCTTCAAATGTTCAAAAAAAAAAGTTGTTAATTAACAAGTACAATGAACCAAACAAAATTTGCAATCACAAGCACATAGTGATCCATCAATCATATAGAGTTCAACTAGAAACTTGATGATTCAATTCTAACATTAATGATCTTGGTTAGTTCCACTTGTATTTTTTAAACCCCTCAACTTGTAATTAGTATTCATTATATAGATCCAGCACAATGGCACACACTATATGAAACAGTTTTCAGAAACTATTTCACTCTTTCCAACAATGTAGCAATAGATTGATATATTTGAAATCAAGTACTGGACATGCAAAATATTGGAGATTACTATATTAAATTGAAGCTATTATGCAGAAAGGATTCTATTAGACTGTGGTAATAATGTTTTCAAGATCCCACATTTTAGATTTTAAAAACTGCTTCTGATTGTTTTTATCACATTAAACCAAATTTCGTACTCTAAATTTAAAGAATATCTGAATGTCACCAAAAATAAAAGTTGGTTTTGCAATTATACAAATTTTACTCATTGTGTTCTAGTAGATATGGTTCAAGTTTCAACCAGTATCATGAAGTTATGTTAGTGTTGAACCATTTTTGTTGAAGTATTGGCAAAGTACTATTTTATTGCATCTGAATTACTGGTTTTTGATTCTGTTATGTGGTTTGAGCTTCTTTAATATTTCTACGCCGAACACGTCGTTAAGTCAAACTACATTGCGTTACGCTGAGCCACAAGTCCAGGTGGGATAGACAAACCATCAGCTATAGAACTTGCCTTTCCGGCCATGACAACATATTATCAAACCTAAACTCTAATGCATGTTAACTATGCAACTTTAAGTGACAATGAGAACCAATTTTACAATTACCTGAATCTGAAGTCACGATTCATTGCTCGATGCATTGCTCAGTACACGACTTTGGCTGCCTTCCATCTCATGGTGTTGTTTCAAATGCTCTGCAGCCTACATTAACACCAATTTCAGATTCCAAGTTGATATGACAAGCTTTCCAATCATGCTGGTTCTGACTATTCTAAAACTATGTTCAAATTCCAAGTTCAAAAGATCATATTAGTAATACTATTCTTTATTTCTATGCTAGTTCTGGTTACCTCAAAACACTCTCCAGATTCTGGCTTCATATGAGCACTTTGCTGGTTGGGATCATCCTCTATTTCTGTGGTAGTCCCCACTACTTTACCCCTTTCTTCAAATTCCCCATTCATAAGACTAGTCTGCTTACTATGATCACTCTCCATAATACATTTCCATGCTAATGACAACAACTTCACCACTCTTTTGAAATTCTAGGTTTGATTGTTCAGTTTGCTTTGCACACCTATACACTATCTTCATGCTAAATTGAACATTTTGCATTGCTTGTTGATAACCATCAGTCACAATTTTTTCCATAGGAAATGTTAAGCCATTAAGTTTCTGAGGATAGGTGGCTTCTAGTGCAAGCTGCACTGATTTCTCAATATTTTCAGGTTCCTCTACCAATGGACAAGTCTTGTCAATATCTCCATTCTCTGCTGCCATGCCCATTTTTGCTATCTTCATAATGTGTCTACAATCATCAATTAACTTTCCCACACATTCAATATTAATTCATTAGATTGTTGTTTAAGATGAGGCTTCTAATCTGTGTCGATCTGTGAAGTGCCCAATAAAAGAAGAATGAGAAATTCTTTCCCTCATTTTCCATTTAGACTTGATTATGAAACTAAAGACATTGCAGAACTAAAATTTATTTCCCAACAGAGTTCTACGATACACATTAGCTATTTATTGATAAAATTATGAAGACTTGTAATAGCTCACCTTTTGGAAAGGGAAAGGTCCTATGGAAGTAGATATATTTTTATTCTCTGAGTTTTTCACTGCATCACATTCACTCAAATTAGCAATGACATATTACGAAACTAAAGACATTGTAGTTCTAAAATTCATGTTCCAACATAATTCTACTATGCTTGGGTGTTAGATATTTAGTGATCAAATAATTAAGACTTGTAATAGCTCACCTTGTGGAAAGGTAAAGGTTCTATTGAAGTAGAAACTTTTTTAGTCTCTGATTTTTTCAGTGCATCACTTTCACTCAAATTAGCAATGACAAATTTTTCAAACTTCTTAGAATCTGTCAATAATGAAACATTTAGATCCTGGACATTTTCAAGAGTAAAAATATCAATGCCAAGTGATTTCCTAATTTGTGATCCACTATTATGATAGTGAGTGGCTTGTTCACATGCCTTTTCAACTTGTAATTTGGAAAGAAGAAAAACCTGCAGTGTTTGTGTTGCCACTTCCTGATAACCTGGGTAATTAGAAGTACTTGTTATTACACAGAATGCACTTCCAACAGACAAATGTTTTTCAAGTGATGTTTTTCATTTGTGTGGAGAATAATGGCCATATTCTTTTAATTAACGTGCTTGTATTGCAGATAACGCTTTTCTTTGTGCACAATTAGCTTTACATGGCTCGGTAATGTCTTTATTGTATAATACAGTACTCACTGAAGTTGTCCTGAGGGAAACAATGTAGCCTTGAAATATCCTCTGGTTCTTGAACTCCAAAGGCCATAAATTGAGTTGTTACACTGCCCATGTAAATTATCTCAGCTTTCTCCATCTAAGAGGCTAGTTTATGGTTACATTATGTGCCATATTTTCACTAGTCCATGGTAACATAGAAGACTCCTCTTCTCTCTGTCTCAAGGTTGTTGATGACAACTTTGTAACACTTACCTGGGCATACTTAGGAGTTTTTTTTTTCCAAACACACTCATTATCGTTCACCATTTCCACATATCTGACTGCAAACTCCTCTTCCATGACATTTTTATAAACAGATCCTTAATCTTTCAACAACTAATTATTTTCATTGTGCCTATTAACTAGAATTTTGGTCAAAGATTTTCATTTGGTAAGCACATGAGCAGTCTAAATTTTTTATAAAATCCATCGAGAATTGACTACTATCTGTTCATCGTCATTTCCTAACAATTTCAATCCATCCAGATAACTCTTTTAAACCCTTGATTGAATTCATGCTTATGAGGATTCTCATTAATGTAAACCAAAGGTTTTGGAACCTCTTGCAATCCAACCACTGCGATGTCTGCTTCAACAGTCTCCATGGCATGCTTCTGTGGAATAGCTTGACTACTTTCATCCAAAAATGAACTGAACATTCCTTGCATTTGATTCTTTAAAAAAGCATCCTGACAAGCACCTACAAAATTCTCCCCTGGTTTAGATTTCTCCGATAATCGAACAAGCATTTCTTCCATTTCCTCGACAGAAACTTCTCAATATTTCACTAAATTTTATTCTTTATAGGCATACAAGGACAATATTTGCAAATGCACTGTTGCGGCACCTTCATCTAGGGCATATGTAGCATGCATTCTTACATCATTCTCACTGGTTTCCTCCAGTGACAAATCCAAAACTATTCTCTTTTCCACCAACACACTGCTTTTCACAATGCCTTTGCAGGGTAAGAAATATAAAACTCCTTGTTTTTCCACCAAAGCAACATTTTCCTATAACGGCCCTGTGTTATGCTTCCCTGCATTATCTATGTGAATTTCTCCAACTAACGACTTTAAATTCCACTGGATTTTTGCACATCCAAAAACAACATAAATTGAACAAGTTGCCTCAGTTACTGCATTCTTACAGTCAACCTGTGTTGCATGCATCTCTACATCACTTTCATCATTTACATCAGTCACCAACTCCAACCTACTGTGCACCATTTACAAATGCAATATCTTCATGTGTAGTTACTCTAGCACATTCACTTCTCTGATCTATAAAGGAATTTAAATATCCTGTCATTTTTCGTATGAACAATATTGAGGGACTCCTCTTTGAGATGCTTCACTACAGAGCCTGACATATAATGGCTTTCTCTCTATCCAAAAGCATCCATCACTTCATAAGAGGATCCATTCATAGTGTTAATCTCTCATGCCTCCTCAATCGATCTATCCCTCTTTCTTGAAAACTCACACATTTCACCTTCTGCGTTATCACTTGCGTCTAGATTATTAACAGAACCTACAAAGGTGCAATTCCATCCACTTCTTGGTCTGGCACTCCTTCCAATTTGGCAGGTAAATTATCCTGCTGAGAAGGCTCTTTGACATGCATTACTATATGATCTTCCTTGCTTACATCAAATATCAAATCTGGTATTTCCTCGATGTCTGCCAGAAGAGCAACTTCCAGTGGAACAATCGAACATGTCTGATTTCTCTCATCTAACAAAGATGCTGGTATCCCTTTCATTGTCACTCTTGCAATAGCCTCCTTGCCACTTGGCACCTTTTACTAAGACTCCACTTAATTCCTCCACGACATCACAATCCCCATTAGACTCAATGAATTGTTCCTCCACATTTTCTTTCTTATTTTCATCTAATAAAGAACCCAACATCCCTTGAATCTGTTTGTGTTTAAAATCAATTCTCACCGGATGAGAAGATACATCCAGGGTGGCATTGTCCAAACTTTTTTCAATCCTTATTAATGGAGATGAATATTCTCCTTGTTCATTCCCTGCCTCCATCTAGTTCTTGTTGCCTATACATTTCTTTTTCCTTCCTCCTCATATGATGTACTATTTTGAATTTTCTATTCTTTTCATATCAAAAATTATAAAGCCTCTTGCACACTGTTCTCATCTCTTTCATTTGAACATAATTCCGATAATCATTGCATTTATGAGGAAAGGATATATTCATGTGAAACCTTGTCCAGCTGCTTCTCTTGGCTAATTCCATCACCTTCATCCCATAGAGAATCCGACAATTGAATGTCGACTTGACCAAAGGCATTGCTTACTTCCTGCTGAGATTGAACAAAAGAATCAAAATATCTCCTTCTAGGGGGCATTACTCTGTGCTTTGAACTTGAAGTTTGCCTCTTTTCCCTTCTCTTCTATCCCGAGACTCCAAAAACTTGCTGCAGCCCATCCTTTCTGTCTCCTCTTCCCATTGAAATTTCAAAAGCACTTCATCCTCGCCCTTATATGCTCCTTCAGTATGAAATCCAAAATCATCATTTCCACTATTCTTGTTTTCCGTATTTACTTCTGTTGAATCTGTATTTTGTGCTAGGTTATGAGTATATTGTTTTAAATTATTCACTTCAGAATAGAGACCAATCATAAGAATATTATTATTTTTTGCAGGCCTACAATCCATGACTGAGGAATTGACAGCAAACAATAAACCACATTGCTCAGAGGCATTCAACAAAATTGGCAAATCTTTGGTGTTTTTTCTCAAATTCATCCCTGACTGTTCAAACGCTGGCTGATTCTTCTTACCTGTATTTTCAAACCCATCTCCCAAAATATATAGCCATCTCGAAGGTAATGACTCTTTGAGCCCTTTGAAAATACACCACATAATAATCTCTGCCCAATTGTTTGAGCTGCTTATCAACTCACCAATGTCTGGTCCAAACAAGTTTCCTTCAATGATCAAATTAATTTCCTCTTTTCAAATAGAGTTTAGAAGCATTTGCACAGATTCTGGAGTTGTTTCTTCTGACCATACATTTAAAGGTCTCAAATTGTTTGATTTAAATGTATTTGCACCATTTGAACTGAAAGCTATATTGTGCAAAGTTGTTTCAAGCTCAAAAGTATTATCCTGCCTATAGAAGCCTGAACCCCAATAATCCTCGCAGTGGCCACTTTCGCCAAGTAGAATATGTGCTTCATCAACATCATCAAACCTCAAACCTCAATTGCACTTCCAAGTTTTTCTCTATAACAATTTTTGTGAGTCCTGCTTGCCAGACACCAGTTACAAACTTTCTTTCACTTGAAAATTCACAACAATTGAATTTAAATTAGCCTCACGTGGGTTGTATTTCATTTTTAGTATATTTCGCTTGATTATTTCTTTATACAATCTCCCCACTTCTCTTATCCATGTTCCGGCGTTCCTTTGCACCTCTTGGTGCAATTGCTAGTTATAAGAATATTTAAGATTCTGGATCTATCGATCTGAGATGGATATTGCAATATAAATCTGAAGGATTCATGAGATTACTTCATGTTTGATCAGATTTTTTTAATGACAAATGTTATCTTGCAGGAAAAATTCAAAATTTGAAGTCATGTTAATTCAGTACATTGATGCAAATTCATATGCTGATACAATGGTGCAAATGCATGGATTTAGTTGTTGAATGATATATGATGGTTTAATAGGAGGACAAGACACTCGCACCCACCATTATAATCTTAAGATCCAGGATTCTCATGAAAACCAGTCAAAGGAAGGAGCAGCGGCCAGGTTAAACTTAAACATATGTAAAGCCATCTTTATTTTCACTAGGCGCAGAGACATTTCGTTACAAGGTGGACTAGCTGTCATATTCGTCAGTTTTGATTTTCTTGTAAGATGTCTCATTTCTGCAGTGGAATAGGTTTTGCTTGATGTTCTATGAATTCTTTCTGGTTTATGTCAATGCAGGTGATCGAATCACTAAGGGCGACTAGAGTTGATTGGGGGCTTATCATGTCAAATTTGGAGTAAATTTACAGAGGTAAAGTGCCAGCAACATTGACAGGGACATTAAGGTGCAAAAATAATGGAGCAAGAGACAATCAGTCAGATCGCAATTGTGCTATGGACCCACTCTACTTTCTAAGCAAGACAGGAGAATTGGCATTAAATTTGTGCGGTTGATTGATTTCCCATCAACCCATGATATATGCTGGCACTAATTTGGAGGGGATGATTTGGTAGATCAAACCTAATACAAGCTATTTAGAACAAATGTTTGAGGGCAAGCTATAAGAAAAAAATTTCTTGAGCAGAGATGAATTGGGTTGATCCATGATGGATTCTAAATTGGGTTCTTCAAGTTTGTTCTCATGGGCTATTCAACATAAAGAAGATGAACACTCATGTACCTCTCCTCTGCTATGGCGTCTTGGATCAAGTTCTTATCCCATATCTAGGGCAGAGGATATTGCCAAAGGCAGATAGGAGCTCATGAAAATGTTTGAAGTAATGCCTGAATCAGCTTATGAACTGTCCCTGAGTGATCTGGTCAAGCAGAAGGCTGCCATGCATAAGAGATCAAATGAGGAAGTGCAAACAGAAAAACATAAAGCATAGGAGAGGAGTTCAGGAAAGCAGGACAAGAGGAAGACAAGTGGAAGCTATATAAATGGGTCGAGTAAGAGTAAGGGAGAAAATACTAAACCATTTCGTCTTAATATATTTATTCCCAGAAGCTTGAAAAACTGATTTCATTCTACCTCTAGGTCAATACCCACAAGTTGTTCTCAAGTGAAGAGCCATGATTCAGAGAAAGGATCAGGGAATACATATCTTGTTGCAAACCTGTATAAGATAAAGACATCCTATTCTCCTACTGGTTCTTCAATTGGCTTCTCCAAGGTGTCTCCTAAACCATCTTCTGCCCAGGATGGTCAATCTTATCAGGTTCTCCCAGCTTCTCCCATACATACTGGTTATAATTTTGGCCTTTGGAAATTGAGCATGAGTCGATGCTCATTCTGTTGCGGGTACACTTTCTTCTCCAAGACTATTTGCCAGGTGCTTCTTATGTGTTTCTCTTCATGCAACTTCTGAATTTTCAATTTCTGACCATTGAATAAATTTTATCTTAATTATGAACTAGCAAACCCCAGGGTTCAAGCTTAACTCCATGCTTAATAACCACCCATGGCTTAAGAAGTCCACACCAGTCACTGACAAATTCTGAACATCACAATCTATCTACTTACAATTTCACTTATAACAGCCCCAGTGCCTTGAGATGCTATCTTTTCCTCTTAAAATGCGGGAACAGAAGATTATAACTTAACAGGGAGGTAGCACCTTCATTAAGAACTGATTATTTTATTAAACCTATCATTAAGGAGTGGAAAGATGGAACCTTAAAAAGTTTTCTTTAGATGTTTCTTCCCACGTCAGTCTTGTTGTTGAGTGTGAACTTCATCCATGATTTTTGTTGAAGTTTTATCAGATTTTATCTCTTTATGATCATGTTTTATTCATGTCAGTTGACATCAGAACAGTTTTTGGCATCCAAGTAAACTTTGAGAAAGCAACCCCTGAGTCATCCTGAAGTAAAATTCTTTCTACATATACATCAAAAAATGTTAGGACATGCTAGTGAAAAGTTGGAAACTACTAATTAACTATTGTCTGTTTTCTTTTTGTTTATTTTTTTATCACGAGAATTGATAGTTAACTACTGTCATTTTTTTTTTTTTTTCTTCAGTATTCAGTATTAGGAGAATTTCTTTCTTTTTCCTTTTTTTTTTCAGTATTAGGAGAATTTCTTTCTTTTTCCTTTATTTTTATTTTTTTAGGTATTAGGAGAATTCCTAAACTTATTGCCTGTCTCTGAGGAGGCCTAGGGTCATGTCTGAGGGACTGAACCTATACTTCTTAACCTAATGCATTATGCAACTACCCACAGACACGCTAGGTGTGTTAACTGAGTTTCAAACCTGGGTGGGGTCTCAATATTACTCAGCAAAAACTTTCTTCCTTGGACTAATCTAGGGGAGGTCCAGGATCAACCTTTGTGGCTGCCTTATAACGCCAAGAGTATATCCAGCAACCTGTAAGCCAAATATAAGCCAGATATACTAGATCTTATGATTTAGCAAGAGCCTTATAACACCAAGAGTATATCCAGCAACCTGTAAGCCAGATATAAGCCAGATATACCGGATCTTATGATTTAGAAAGAGCGGAGACTCTAGGAAATGTGGAGTCTACTCCTTGAGGCGAGATCATAGTAGGCCATATACTAAATGGGATTTGAACCGCAGTCTCATTAGTTTCACCCAATGAGGCCATATACTCACTGGGATTTGAACCGCGGTCTTGTTAGTTTCACCCAGTGAAACTTACTGTTAAACCACATATCACTGTATAATTAACTATTCTCTATTACTTGAAAAATTTCTAAAAATTGAAAGTCCTTGGCTGATTGGATTGCTCTAACACTGATCCGCTTTCCCTTTCATGAGGTGGGTTAGCTGAGTTTCGAACCTGGGTGGGGCCTCAATATTGGTCAGCAAACACTTTCCAATGCAGGTCATCCACCGTTTGGCCTAGCACAATAGGCTAATTAACAATTGTTTGTTACTTGAAACATTTCCGAAACTTTTAAGTCCTTGGTTGGTTGGATTACTCAAACACTGAGCCACTTGCCCCATGAAAACACTTTCCAATGCATGTCGTCCACCGTTTGGTCTAGCACAATAGGCTAATTAACAATGTCTGTTACTTGAAACATTTCTGAAACTTTAAAGTCCTTGGCTGGTTGGATTTCTCTAACACTGAGCCACTTGCCCCTTCATGAGGGACGCCCTTAAGGGTTCAACATAGATGTGTGTATTCCTATTTCCAACACCCTCATCAGGCCACACTTTGGCTAAGGTCCCCTGCCTAACCTCAAGCAAAACTAGCTCTATCCCCGTCTTGAAAATTATACATACTAAGATTTACCCCAGATTTTCCCTTGGCCAGTGTGTTGTTGTACTACTGAGCTACATGCCCCTTCATTGTGGGCATCATTAATTGTTCGACCTAGATGTATGGATTGCTATCTCCAACAAAGAAAACACCTAATTTGGAAGTAAAGCATCAAAACTGAACGAAAGAGAATGTATAATGAACAAAGTTTTTATGCCAACATTCTACCATATTCCAAAGTTGTCATGTTTGACTTCTAAGTCATTTATATAGATTTTAATCATTGCTTTACATTTAATTGAGTATAATTGCAGCCCAATTCGTTTCATATTTAATCATCCCTGAATTAGGTGTGCTCATGCTTCTAAGTCATGACTTTTGGACGTGTGTGTGGAAGTGCTCGTTGCTCTGTTTCCAAAGGTTTTAAAAGTGGTAATCTCCGAAGTCATCCCCGTTTCCAAATGTTTTCCTTACCCTGTTTTAGGCAAATAAGACTTCAAAATATTGTGCTATTTGGTTGAATCGAAAATTTTATTTGCATATTAAAGACTGGGAATCCAAAAGGAAAAAGTTGTTCCATTAAAAGATATGTGCGACCTAAATTATCCAAATTATTTTTATTACACTCCATCCATCTATTTCATTGCAGCATTCCTAGTCCTTTAGTATTCAATTATTACTCTATAAAATCAAGATGGCCATCCATATTCAAAGGCTTCTGCTTTTCTTTGCGTTATCTTCTAATAAGGATTTTTATTTCCAAGTAATTCAACTACCAAAGGTAGTACATGCGAGTAGAGAAGTAATTCAACTACCAATTATTCTCCTACATAGTACATGCTTTGATAGATTATATCAAAAGTATTACCAATACAATAACATGATTGTTGTATGTGGACATTTTTGTTCAGGATGGTCCATTACATAATCAAGATGAGGATCTGGATCATGCAATTGCACTTTCTCTTTCTGAAGAACTAACAAAACCAGATGGTATATGATGGCAATTTCATTTTTTTACAGTTACTTTTAGTTTAATTATATCATTTATCTCGATGCTTTTCATATATTCAACTAAACCTTTGTTGCTTAACAAGACTTTGTCATTTCCATGTTTTAGTGAAACTATTTATGGTTTGATACTCTCATACAACCTTTATCAAGTTACATGCACCCTCATTAGAAAAAACAAGATAATTTTGCTTGCCATGACTATCTTTCTTTGTCATTATTGACTTAAGAAAGTATTTTAGCTAAGAAACTAGTTTCAAGGTTATGGCATAACTTGTCATATAAATTGAACAAAATTTATATCCAAAATGTTAACTTGTAAACTACTTAGCTGGTTTTAGGCTTTCCATTTAAAATCTACTTCAGTTTGAAATTTGAACGAGTTGTTCCTTAGACTTGAATATTAAGAGATTTTGGTGTAATGATAAGGCCTCTCAGTTATTCATTTATTTTATCTAATATAACATTTACTATTAAATTAGAACCACAAATATGTCATAGATCAAGATCATACATTGTAGAGTGTCGTAGAATAAAAATAGGAGCAAGGACACTGAGTTCTTTCAGTTTTCTTGGTTCTTATTCCTTTGGTGTATCTTTGCACCTTTAGGGGCAATTGCTAGTTTAAAGTCTAATTCTTTAAAGGGTGCTAGCTCAATGGAAGAGCACCTACTTTACAAGCAGCTTTACAAGCAGGAGGTTGGTGGTTCGATTCCATCGTGCCCTGATATTCATATATAGGGAATGACAAAGATCAGTTTTTGGTGAAGGATGCTCTTTTGACCATCACCAATGAGCTTATGGTGACATTTTTCAACCCTCACCAAAATATGAAATGGTGACGGTCAACAAACGCCACCATATATACGCATCAATAGTGACGACCATTAAAGGTCCGTCACCATAAATCGTTGTTTTTTATATGAAATGGTGAGGGTCACTGTTTGTCATTATAGTCATTATTTGTGACGGACCTTGATGTTACCAATGCGTTTATGGTGACGGTCAATGAACGTCGCCATATATATGCACCAATAGTGACGGCCATGAAAGGTCCATCATAAAAAAATGTTGTTGTTCATATGAAATGGTGACGGTCACTATCCGTCATTATAATCAATATTCATGACGGACCTTGAATGTCACCATAACACATACTTTTGGCGACGTTCAATTTTTTGGTGATGGAGGCTATTGTCCGTCACCATTGCTCATATGAAATGGTGACGGTCACTATCCATCACTATAAATCATTATTGGTGACGGACCTTGAATGTCACCACAACACTTATACTTTCGGCGATGCCACCTTTGGTGACGTTCAGTTTTTTGGTGATGGAAGCTATTTTTTGTCACCATTGCTCATATGAAATGGTGACGGTCACTATTCGTCACTATAAATCATTATTGGTGACGGACCTTGAATGTCACCACAACACCTATACTTTCGGCGACGCCACCTTTGGTGACATTCAGTTTTTGGTGATGAAGGCTCTTTTGACCCTCACCAATGAGCTTATGGTGACCATTTTCACCCCTCACCAATGTGCTTTTTTCTTGTAGTGAAAGGATGCAATGGTACTGCACTCTCAAGTTACTTTGCATGCATTTGATATATGGAAAATTTAATTCATGGTACCGATTGATCCACTTGGTAAGAAAACATGTGTGCGATACATTATTACTACAACCGTTTATCTCAGTAGATGGGTTGAGGCACAATTGGTGAAAAATTACAGTGCAGACACAACAAAAAAGTTTATTTTTGAACATATTTTGTCAAGGATTGGTTTCCTGAATATCTTAATGAGAAACAAAGGTACGCATTTCCTAAATGGCACTATTGAAGCATTGACTGCAAAATTCATAATGCATCACCAGAAGAGCACCCCATATCACCCACAGGCCAATGGGATGGTTGAGGCCTTAAACAAAATTATGGAAAATGCTTTGACAAAGGTGTGAAACGTCAACAAGGATGTCTGGGATCTGTACATTCCTGCAGTTTTATGGGCCTACAAGACTACCTGTAAGAAGTTGATGGGTCAGACTTCGTTCAAATTAGTGTATGGAAAGGAAGCAATGATGCCAATGGAATACATTGTGCCTAGTCTCCACATCACAACAGTTATATATATGGAAGACAACGATATTATGGAGTAGAGATTGGAGCAACTGTTCGTGCTAGAGGAAGATAGGTTCATCGTTGGGTTTCACCAAAAGGTACAAAAGGAGAGGGAAAAACCTTGGTGTGACAGGCATATTAAGAAAAAATTGTTCAAATATTTGGACTTAGTTCTTTTATATGACAGACAGTTCACAAAGTTCCCGAGTAAGCTAAAAATTCATTGGTTAGGCCCTTACATTGTCAGGCATGTTTCAGAAGGAGGCATAGTTCAACTTCAAAAGATGAATGGTGAATCATTCCTTGGATGTATCAATGTAAACAGATTGAAATTATATCAAGATGAATCCGTCCCTGGAGGTTCGCAATGACTATATGGCCAGCGAAGAGTCTTAATGCTCCACGTAATTGAAAGTTAGCATAAGACTATAAATGATTCTATCAAAGGGCAGCTTCATTGCAGTCAAAGAATTGTGCAGTATGTGGGAAGGAAAATAGGGAAAGAGACTAGGGGAAGAAAACTAGAGAGGGGAAAGATCCCAGGAGATCACAATAAGTCAAGGAAAGGAAGATCCAAATATATATCGGGGATAATGTGCTGAAAATGTGGGAAGGTAGGACATATAAGGAAAGACTATAAATTTTGGAAGGGAAAAGAAGGATATGGACATCAAGAGAACAATCAATAAGAAAATTTAATAGGTGATGTGTTGTAATATGATCTACTTATTTCATTATAAAATATTATTGATTCCTTAGTGGTAGATTTAAGGGCTTAGTTCCTTGCTACACCTGATAAGAAACATTTACATGACTATGTTCAAGGATACTTTCGACAAGTTCATCTAGGTGAGGATAAACCCTTTAAAATCATTGGAGTGGGTAAGGTACTTATAAAAAAATAGAATGGAAAGAAATGGTTTCTATAGGAGGTAAGACATGTTATAGATATAAAGAAAAATCCAATTTCAAAAGGGGAATTGGGAGGTGAAGGCTATGTAACTATATTTACAGATAAAACTTAGAAGGTCAATAAAGGATCCTTAGTAATAACAAAAGGGTAAAATGTTGGTACATTGTATTTATGCAATGGTTTTTCTAATTCTACTAATGATTTAACCTCCATAGGAGAAGATACGACATTGTGGCATCATAGGCTTGGATGCATGAGTGAGAAGGGGATGCTAATTATTCACTCAAGAAATTTTTTGCTAGGACTGAAGCATGTTGATTTGGATTTATGTGAGAAATATGTTTATGGAAAATAAAAGAGAGTCAAATTTCTCAGAGGTGGGAAAGAAAACATGAGTGAAAAAATAGATCTTGTGCATACGTATTTATGGGGACATTCTTAGGTATCATATCTTAGTGTCTCTGTCTATTATGTTACTTTAATTGATGATGAAACGAGGAAAACTTGGATTTATTGTATTCATAATAAATATGATGTCTTTGATAATTTTAAGAAATGGAAAGCTTTGGTTGAGAATGGGACATGAAAGAAGTTGAAGTGTCTCAGATTAGATATTGGATGTGAATAATACAACAAGGAGTATGATAATTATTGTTAAAACAATGAAATTTGAAGAGAGAATATAGTTCTAGGAACACCACAAGAAAATGGTGTGTTAGAAAGGATGAACAAAAAAATCATGGAGCATGTAAGGTGTATCTGATTGTATGGAGGATTGACCTCAAAATTTTTGGCAGATTCTATAGATACCATTGTTTATCAAATAAACAAAGGTCCTTTAAGTTCCTTGGACGGTGGTATTCTAGAGGAGGCATGGATAGGTAAAAAGGTAAACTAATCATTCCTAATATTTTTGGTTGTGAAGAATTTGTCCACATTAATAAAGAAAATAGAACAAAGCTTGAGGCAAAATCAAAGAAGTGTGCCTTTATTAGATATGGGGTTAATGATTTTGGTTATCACTTATATGATTATGAAAACCATAAAATCATCAAGAGTAGAGGTTTGGTATTCAATGAAAGGGTCTTATACCAAGATTAGTTGCAGGGAAAGAAATAGGAAAAATAAAACACAAAATACATAGTGCTTGATGAGAACACTGAAAAATTAAAGGTGCGAGGAAATCATAATGATAAAAAACAAAAATAAGAACCTCAAACTCCTGCTAGTGTTGTTAGAAGATCTACCGGGTTAAGTAGACCTCCTAAATGATATTCTTGATCATTATATTATGTACTATTGACTGATTCTGGTGAAATAGAAGGATATGAAGTAGTGATGAAGGTAGAAACCAAAATGAAGTGGGATTAAGCCATGAAGGAAGAGATGGATTCCTTGGTACATAACCATACTTGGAACTTAGTTAGGTTTCCTACAGGTAAATCATCATTGCAGAATAAATGGGTTTACAGGTTGAAGGAATAAGATGGAGGAAAAAAGAGACATAAGGCTAGAGTATATATATATATATATATTAAATGACTCCTATTAGAACTATTTTAAATCTACTGGTAGTAGAAGATTTGCATCTTGAACAATTAGATGCAGAGACAAACTTTTTCCATGGGGATTTGGAGGAATAGTTCTAAATGCAACAATAACAAGGGTATGAGGTCAAAGGGAAGGAGAAATTAGTGTGCAAGTTTAAGAAGAGAATTTATGGATTAAAACAAAATCCAATGTAGTGGTATCTAAAATTTGACAGGTTTATTTCTAAACAAGGTTACACTAGACGTCACTCTAACCAGTGTGTTATATTAAAAAGAAAAATGATGGTAGTTATATTATATTTCTATTGTATGTAGATTGCATGCTTGTTGTAGGGTCTAACATGTAGGAAATAAATGTGCTAAAAGGAAAACTGGCTAATTATTTTTCTATGAAGGATTTGCATGCTCCAAAGTAAATCCTTGGTATTAGAATAATTAGAGATAACAAAAATAAAAATTAACATTGTCTCAGGGTGAGTACATAGAAAAGGTGTTAGAAATATTAAATATGAAAAATGAAAAACCAGAGAGTACACCTTTGGTTAACCATTTAAAACTAAGGAGATGTGTCCCAAGACTTACGAAGAGATGGATTATGTGTCTAAAGTTCTATACGCATCATAATTTGAAAGCTTAATGTATGCAATGTTGTGCACAAGGCATGATATTTCACATGAAGTGGGAGTTGTGAGTAGGTATAAGAAAAATCTAGGAAAAGAGCATTGGATTGAAGTGAAGTGGATTCTCAGGTATTGGAGAGGTACCACTAATCAAACATTATTTTTTGGAGGTTCAAAACAATTCTATATGGATATGTAGATGCACATATGGTAGGTGATAGAAATAATAGGAATAACACCACTGGGTATGTGTTTACTGTAGGTGGAAAAACAAGTAGTTAGGTTTCAAAACTGCAAAACATTATTTCACTTTCATCAAAAAAAGTGGACTACGTCACTTATACAAAGAATATTAAAGAAATGATTTAGTTACAAAGGTTTATGGATGAATTGGGAAAGAAGCAAGAGATTGGCGGGTTATATAGTGATAGTCAGAGTTCCATTCATTTTGTAATGAACTCAAACAAAGTTACCGATCAAACGAGAAATATTACTTCAAAACGAGAACTCTAGCTAAAAACCCCCCAAAAAACATGAAAAAACAACCGAAAAATGAAGTGTTGATTCAGCACTACCACTTTTGTTTTCGGGAAAAAATTTCAACATTTTAAAAAATGACAGTAAAAGCCAATAAAAGCCCATTTTTTTGGTGCAAAAAATACCCAGAAAATGAAAAGTTTTGATTTTGGAATAACATATTCTTTTTGGAGTAAATTTTCCATATTTTTTAGCAATGACGTTAAAGATAAAATATCATGACTCCGAAAAACCTTAAAATTCAAACAATTTTCAGGCATGACATTAAAGATAAAATATCATGTCTCTAAAAAGCCTTAAAATTCCAACAATTTTCAGCCATGAAGTTGAAGATAAAATACTTATAATTTTTTTCAACCATAACATTAAAGATAAAATATCGTGACTTAGAAAAACCTTGAAATTTTGACAAATTTTGAGCTATGAAATTAAAGCCAAATATCACGACAACAAAAGACCTTAAGTTTTCAATATATTTCAACCACGACATTATGAAAAAATTATGTGACTAAATACTAAAAATATAGCTATTTTAAAATATTAGTCTAAGAAAAATTGACACATTGCAAAAAATGTTTAAAAATCAACCATCAAATTGACATGTAGTGTAGGTGAGCTCGACCTATTGTAATGAAATCTTAAAAATCAAAAATGAAATTGACACACTGTGGGGGAAGAATTTATCTATTATAACGAAAACTTTAAAATCAACTATCAAATTGACACATAATGAGGTCGTGTTGCTAGTCGAGGATCAACACGGACCCTCCAAAAAATAAAATAAAACAAAATAATAAATAAATAGATTAAATGAAAATGAAATATAAAAAATAAAACATAAATTAAAAGATTGAAAAAGATTAACAATAAAACAAAAAGAAAAGCAAAAAACTAAAAGTTTAAAATAATAACTATTAAATAAAAAAATATATTAAAACATAAAAAATGTCAAAAAAAGAGAAAACATAAAAAATATATACAAAATATCTTTTGGAGAAATCACAATGTAGTTTGAGGGTCAACGTGTTTCAAACCATTTACTATAATTCATCATCAAGACAAAGATAAAAGGCACAAAACAAATATACATATATATATATATATATATATATATATATATATATATATAAACACAAAAAAAATCAAACATAAAAATTGTTTAAAAATAACAAAATTAACTCAAAAAAAAACAAAAAAAAGGAACGAATATATATATATATATATATATATATATATATATATATATATATATGTATTTAATGTGGTTTTTTAATTGTTTTTAATGTGTGTATTTTAAGGGTTTTTTTTTTGTTCTTCAATTTGTTTATTTATTTTTGAAAAAGAATTTTTATTTTTATGTTTTTTTTTGTAAGCTTCGAAAAGCTATATCTTCATCATGTCCAATATATCACCTCGATCAAGGCGGGGAATTGAACCAGTGACTTCACATCAAGGAGTACCTTAACAAGGCACCCGATCACCGTCGATCCAAAACTCCGTGGACAATGTTTTTCGTTTTTTAATTTCGTTGTATTTTTTATTTTTTATTTTTATATGTTTTTATTTTTATCCTTAAGTTGTAGAAATTATACAACATGCATGTATATATTGGATTCACCCGATCTAACAATGTACTAAAGTTAAATATTGAATCGCTTCTACAAATATTTTGCGGAATTAAAAACACAATCTCTAATCACATGAACATGAAGAAGAATCAAATCACACAAAACACAGATAATTTCTTGGGGAAATATTACAGCTAAAACACCACTATCTTCTATTGTATATTCAGCCTTTATCATGAAACAATTACATACAAAACTATTTTCACAAGAGCCCTCCAATACTCAGCTAATTGTCTCACACTTTCATGAACAAAACTGACCAACACATAGCCAATTCTCAGCCACTAGACAACCTGCCTTGCTTGCGCAATCCCTAATGGATGTAATCCCTAAAATATAGGAATTCTTGTCTTCCTTGATTGCGCAAGTATCATGGGCACTCCAATGGGTGTTTGGTTGCATGTGTGCTAGCCAATAAATGTGCAACTGATAGTGAACTTCCCTTTCACCTAGAACTCAAATGGGTCTCCACTGGATCTGACATGCATGCAAATAATAATAGTAAATTCTTAGTTGCATGTGAGATCACTGATTGTGAATTAATTAATATTTAATTCACTTGATCTCTCACTGGTGTATATTCAGTTACAACTATCACAACTGAGTTAAACTGATTACAACCTACATAAACTAATGCACCACTGCACTTCAAACTCTCTCACAACTAGAATTACTTTGCATGCCTCACCAACTACCTCTAAATCGAGATCCACTAGGTAACTAAGTTTATCACTCTCAGTTAACTATTTCAAGTCATCATTGAGAATATATTACAGTTTATTGTCCATCTTAATTAAGGGATAACCAAAATAGACATGCACCCAAAAATAGCATTGTGGGCCCCACCCTAGTTTGGGTGCTTAATGCAACTAGGCATGGGTGATGAAATTTTCTTGTTGAATCTCAACACTCCCTCTCAACAAGAAAGAGATTATCCTTCACCCTGATCCTGTCTCTATGGTATTTTAATTTTCTCCTGGTGAGCCCCTTTGTCAGAATGTTTACATCCTGATCTTTCGTGGGAATGTATTAAAGCAACATTATTCTTCTCTGCACACAATATCTGAGCTGATGGTACCAGATATCTATATGCTTGGACCTATCATGAAACACAAGATTAATAGAGAGTTTAATGCAACTCTGATTATCACAATAAATCACTGTCGGATCCATCTGAGAACCAAGAAAACCAACCAAGATCTTTCTCATCTAGATAGCCTCACATGCATCTTGACTTGTTGCCATGTATTATGCTTCTGCTGAAATGAGTGCCACAGATCATTGTTTCTTGCTGTACCAGGAAAGTGTTGTCGATCCTATGATAAAGATCCCTCATGATGTTCTCTTTCTGTCTGATGGACTGCCCGCCCAATATGCATCCGTGAAGCCTTGTAGCTTCACTCCCTCTGTCCGTCTGTACCATAGACCATACTATGATGTGCCCCCAAGGTATCTCAGGACACACTTCCCTACCTTCTAAAAGAGCTTGGTAGGCTTAACCATATCTTTACTCAGCTGGTTAACTATGTAGCAAATGTCTGGTCTCGTGTTCACCAGATACATTAGTGAACCCACTAACTGCCTATAGACAGTAACATCCAATACCTCTCCAAAAGTAGCATCCTCTTTCCTCCAATTTCCTGGAAGAGGATTATCCATGGGTTTTCATCTCTCCATGTGAAACTTACCTAGTATCTCTTTTACATACTTGCCTCAAGACAAAAAAAAGTTCACCATCCCGCTGCCATATTTCTAGTCCAAGGAAATAATGAAGGAGTCCCATGTCCTTAATTTCGAACTCCCTTGAAAGATCCTCCTTGCATGAGTGTATCAAATGCTCATCACCAGCCAAAATTAAATCATCAACATAAAGAAAAATAATCAATAGCTTACCCTCAACCACAATCTGGTGCAAGTTTTCATCTGCTTCACTTTTGGTGAAGCCAAGTCTAGTGAAATAGTTGTCTATCTAAGTGTACCAAGCACGAGGTGCTTGCTTCACCCCATACATTGCTATTTTGAGTCGGCACACATGCAACTCATTGTTGATGATTCTGAAACCTTTAGGCTACTCTATGTACACCTCTTCCTCAATGATCCCATTGAGAAACACCGTTTTCACATCCATATGATGAATGCGCCAACCCATCTGCATTGAGAGTGCAAGGATGGATCTTATGGAAGAGTACCTTGTGATAGGTGAAAAAGTCTCATCATAATCTATATCCTTAATCTATTAGAATCCTTGGGCCACAAATATGGCCTAGTATTTCTCCACACTCCCATCAACACCTTGCTTTACCTTGTAGATCCATCTCGATCCAACCATTGATTTGTCGACCAGTCTTGGGACTATATCCCATGCACTATTCTTGACAATGGAGTCATACTCCTCCACCATTGCATCAACCCAAATTGATTGCTTCACTGCTTCCTGAAAGGAATATGGTTCAGTCACAATACATTTTCTCATAAGAGGCATGTATCCAGTAAATCGGTCACGAGATTTTCTTTTTCTACGCTGTGAAGTAGGGGCTCCTACATTCTCTGTAGCATCAAGTCTCAATATATCAGCTTCCGTGGTGCACCTTCTACTATTTCTGATGGATAGCTCTGCATGAGTGTTTCCCTCCACTCCATCAACCTCCTCATGTGGTTGATCCACATCTTGAGACTCATCCTTGGGAACCAACAGTTCCTCCTCTGCATGCAAGTCCAACTCCTTCTCAAGAGACAACCGCATGGATTTATCCTCATCCAATTTTATATCCCGTCGCACAACAGTCATTTTTATTTTTGGAAAATACACACTATAATTATGGGGTGTTTCAGTGTACCCCAAAAAATCCGTACCTCACCTGTTGGTTCTAGCTTCTTCCTGGCGTCCTTGGTCACATGCACATAAAAAAATGAGCAAAAAATATTAAAGTGTGAAACATCAGGTTTCTAACCAGTGAAAGCCTCTATAGGTGTACTCATGCCAAGTACTCTATGAGGACAATGGTTTTTCACATGTACCATTGTGTTGCATGCTTCCCCCCACATATCCATCTGTAGGCCTTGATCATGCAACATTGCTCGTGTTGCACCCACAATAGTTATGTTCTTCCTCTCTCTGACTCCATTCTGCTGTGGGTTATGAGGTGTTGTGAGTTCTCTTCGAATTTCTTCTTTGCTACATAATTTCTTGAATTTGTTAGAGATGTATTCTCCACGATTATCACTCCTAAGAGCCTTCACTTACTTCCCCAACCCTTTCTCCACTAGTGCCTTAAACTAAAAGAACTTAGAGAATGTCTGATATTTCTTCTACATGAAGAAGATCCATCACTTACGATAAAAGTCATCAACAAAGATTACATATTACTCATGTTTTTTTGTCAAAGAAACATAGAAAGGACCACACACGTCTGTGTGAAATCTCTCAAGGATCCCTGAAGCTTGGTTTTCCTTCTCATGAAAAGTGGCCTTTATATATTTTCCCATAGTACATCCCTTGCATGTGTCTGACTGCGCAAGTGTACCCTTGGGAAGACCAATAGAAATCTATTGCATGACTTTCAAGGCTCCACGGTGAAGATGGCCCAATCTCCTATGCCATAATTCACCCTCATCCCGGCTCACAATTTGATCTACTTTTCCCATCATTGTTGCGCAGCCATATACCTCCATCTTGTAGAGATTCTTAACTCGAATCCATATTTTCTTGGCTTTTCCTATTGTTTTATGTCACAGGAAAGCTTTTCCTTCACTAAAAACAACATCATAGCCTCTACCCTCCAACATTGTGACTGAGACTAAATTTTTCTTCAAACTTGGTACATGCATTACATATTTTAATTGAAAGGGTTTACCTGACTACCTCTGGAAGGTAATGGTACGAATCTCGGTAGCACTGTACCTCCCATCATTTCCTATTTCAATATGCATATGGAGATCCTTCTCCTCCAAGTCACTGAAAAGTTCCTTGTCTCCCGTCATGTAAAAGGAAGTACCACTATCAAAATATCACACAGATCCCAATGCATTGGACACCATGCATGTGATCAATGATAAGTCAATCTCAAATTGCGAGGCAAGAGCCTCACTGACCATAGATCCTCCAACCTTCTTATTCTTCTTGTTTTGTGGACAGTTAGTAGCAAAATTTCCATGATCCTAACACTAAAAACACTTCACCTTAGACATGTCCTGTTTCTTGCCATTCTTGGACTTAGATTTAGAATGGAATTTTTTCCCCTTCCCCTTCCTCTCCTTGGAATCCAAAGAAAAATCGTATTCATCCTCATTCTTATATGAATATCAATCTCTGGTGTTCCGTTTAAACTCCTCCTACACGAAATCTGACCACCGCTGTTCCCAATATGGAAATTTTTCCCTTCCATTAACAGAGTCTTGATAATTGTGCCAACTCTTGGGGAGTCCTATGAGAGACAGGCTCACCAAATCATCATCAACAACTGTTATTCCAATGCTCCCCATTTCAACCCAACATTGGACAAACTTTGTTAGATATTTTGGAATGGTGTCACCCTTTTCCATCTTGATCTTTCCTGAGTTTATCTTTGAGCACCAATTCCTATGGTCGCTACTGCTTTGGAATAGATCCGTCAAAGCCTTCCACATTGCATGTGGTGTGACTTTCCCATGGAGGCTTGATACAATGTGGTATCGTACTCACTCCAATAGGATTCTCCTCGCCTTTGCCATTTTCTTTTGCCATGCATCAATATTTGCAGCATCTCCCATAGCGGTTTTAGGAACATCATTTCCAATGAATTCCTTTAAGCCATTGTCTTTGAGTACTACCTCCATCCTATCCTTCCAAGAAATATAGTTTGACATGCCCTTGAGTGCATACTCCAAATTCAAGCCATTTAAAGCCATTTCGATCTTGAATTAGCTATAGCAACAAGAAATTCTTTCTGCAAATTCAAATTCTATCCAGTCACAAACTCAACTCCCGCTTCACTTCTGCAAATTCATGTGCTCTGATACCATGTAGAAATTATACAACATGCATGTATATCTTGGATTCAATTGATCTAAAAATGTATTAAAGTTAAATACTGAACCACTTCTACAAATATTTTGTGGAACTAAAAACAAAATTGCTAATCACATGAACATGAAGAAGAATCAAATCACACAAAACACACATAATTTCGTAGGGAAAGCTTACACCTAAAAACCCCGCTATCTTATATTGTATATTCATCATGGATCATGAAACAATTTCATACAAAACTATTCTCACAAGAGCCCTCCAGTACTCAGCTAATTTTCTCACATTGTCATGAACAAAACTGAGCAACACATAGCCAATTCTCAGCCTCTAGACAGCTTGCCTTGATTGCGCAATCCCTGATGGATGAAATCCCTAAAATATAGGAATTCTTGCCTTTCTTGACTGTGAAAGTATCATGGGAACTCCAATGGGTGTTTGGCTGCATGTTTGCAACCCAATAATCCTACAACTGATAGTCAACTTCCCTTTCACCTAGAACTCAACTAGGTCTCCACTTGATCTAACATGCATGCAGCTAATAATAGTAAATGCTCAGTTGCATGTGAGATCACTGACTGTGAATTAATTAATATTTAATTCACTTGATCTCTCACTAGTGTATCTTCGGTTACAACTAGCATAATTGAGTTTAACTCACTTAACTGAGTTAAACTGATTACAACCTGCATTAACTAATTCACCACTACACTTCGAACTCTGTTACAACTAGAATTACTTTGCATGCCTCACAAACTACCTCTAACTCAAAATCCACTAGCTAACTGAGTTTATCACTTTCAATTAACAATTTTGATTCATCATTGAGAATAGATTACAATTTATTGTCCATCTTAATTAAGGGATAACCAAAATAGACATGCACCCAAAAATAGCACTATGGGCCCCACCCTAGTTTGGGTGCTTAATGCAACTAGGCTTGGGTGTTGAAATTTTCTTGTTGAATCTGAACATAAGTTTTATTTATTTATTTTATTTTATTATTATTATTATTTATAAAATTGTATGTTTTATTTTATTTTTTTAACATTTTTTTTTGTTATTTTTACTTCAAATTTTATAATATTTTTTTTGGAAAAAAAAAACTTAAGTGTCATCATCTTTGGATAAATAATTCATAAAATTTGTTATTTTTTCAAATTTTTTTATTCAATTTTTTCATAGAAATATTTTATTTAACATATCATTTTTAGAAAAAAGGTCCTCAAATATGTTTTTTTTTAAACTATATCTATATGCAAAATGTGTATTTTTTTTAGTAATAATTATTTTATGTGTATTTAAGTATCATTTAACTATATATAAATTTATAAAAAATTATAACTTGAAAATATCAATGTTGTTATTGTTTTTTGCAAAAAAATTTATAAGTTTCATTATAAAAAAACATCGTGAAGAAAATAAAAAAACACATGTTTGGAAACCCTTGAAAAATAAACATCTTAGGCTGAAAAACAAGAAGAGGAATAATACAACTTGAAAAATGGTTAAATAATTAACATTAAAAAAAATTGTGCATACTCAAGACATCAAAAAAATTAAAGTATCAAAAATATGTCTTAAAAAAATGTTGATGTTTTTCAAAATCCGCATAAAATCACCAACATTTTAAAAAAAGTATCCCCACTTAATACATTAGAAAATCTAAAGTGTAAAAAATAAGTCCTCTAAAAAAAGGGGGTGATGTTGCATCAACACTTTTCAAAATCAACGTGAAAATCACTAACATTTAAAAAAAATTGTTCATACTTGATACATTAGAAAATTTAAAGTTTCAAAACTATGCTAAAAGAAAATGTGTATTCTGAATCAACACTTTTTAAAATCCGATGAGTTTTTTGCTACCTTAAAAAAATGGGTAATCGGTGAAGTTCTCATTTGATCGGTAACTATGTTTCAATATTTCATTCCAAGACTAAACATACATTGTTGTGAAACCAGCTCCAAAAATAGAATAAAAGAGATATCAACGCCTTAGAAACAAGCCACTTCGAGGGGCAACCTCCAATACATTACATGAATGAACAATTATTGGATGATACAAATGACAAAACCTCCTCTCTATATATAGGAGTCCATGGGGCCATAATGTAATCCTAGTGGGACCACAATGTAATCCTAGCCGACCTAACAATAATAATGTAAGGGCACAATAATAACAATATGGGGGTTACAGGGGTACAACAATAACAACAAGGGGGTTAAACTAAGAACAATAAGGGACTATACTAGTAATATAAGGACCTAACATGCTCCTCTACTTCAAAAAAGTGTTGTCCTCAACACTTGAGTTGCTCCGGGTGCTTCTATATAAAATTCTCATCCTCCCATGTAGAATCTTCGGTGGGTAAGTTCTTCCATTTGATGAGATACTCTGAAATTGATCGATTTCGTAACTGTCAAGTTCTTGTTTCCGTGACTGCTTCAAGTTCCAATATGGTTTTTCCTTCCTCATCAAGTTCTGGAAATATTGTTTGAACTGGAAGTTTTTCCCCTATAACCTTTTTTAAGCATGAAACATGGAAAACTGGATGCACTCGCGAAGAAGTAGGAAGCTGCAATTAGTATGCCATAGTACCAATATTTTGCAACACCTTGTAAGGACCATAGTACTTTGGCGATAATTTATTATCCTTATTTTCTTTCTTGAGGGACATTTGTTTGTATGGTTGTAGCCGTAAAAATTCCTAGTCTCCTACTCAAAAATTCTCTCACTGTAATGTTGATCTGCCTGTTGTTTCATTCGATTTGTGCCAAATTGAGGTTATCCTTTAAGAGTTGGAGAACTTCTTGTTGATGCTCAATGTGATCCTCCACTGCTTGAACCCTATAATTTTCCCTTAAATAAGATGCGATGGATGGTGGATGATATCCATAAAGTGCCATAAATGGTGTAATTTTTGCTGCAGTATGGAAGGAAGTGTTATACCACCATTCAGCGAGAGGTAACCACTTGACCCATTTTTCTTGCTTATCAGATATAAAACAATGAATATATTCTTCCAAACATTTATTCACTATATCTGTTTGACCATCGGATTGAGGATGATAAGATGAGCTATGAGCTAGTTGAGTACCCAAACAAGAAAATAATTTTGTCCAAAAATTTCTTGTAAAAATGAGATCTCTGTCACTTACAATAATCTTCGGGTTTCCATGTAGCTTTTGAATTGTTTCCATAAATGCAGTAGAAACTATACTTGCTTCAAATGGATGAGATAATGCACAAAAGTGTGCATACTTGGTAAGTCTATCAACTACCACCATGATGACACTGCTTCCTTTGGACTTAGGTAAACCTATGATAAAATCTATTGAAATCTCCTCCCAACGTTGACTTGGAATAAATAAAGGTTGTAGAAGACTCGGGGTCTTAATTGTGTCAACTTTAATTTGCTGGCAAACCAAACATTCCGCCACAAAATTTTGAATATCAAATTTAAGGCCATCCCAAAAAAATTATTTCTTCACCCTATGGTAAGTTTTTAAAAATCCCGGGTGTCCTCCTAAAGGAGAAGTGTGCAATTCCAGAAGAATGTTTTGTTTTAGTTGGGAATTCTTGCAAATATATAAGCGATCTTTGCACCATAAGGAATCATTTTTCCAACTAAATGTATCATATGTACTAGGATCTTGCTGCAAATTTTGAATGAGTGTCCAAACTTCTTTTTCCTTCTTCCATTCATCCCTTGCTTCAGTTATCCAATCTAGTTGGGTAATAGAAATGGCACAAAGAAATGCTTCCACCTCTTCATCCTTTCTTGAGAGTGCATCTGCAACAACATTTAGCTTCCCTTTTTTGTAGATGATTTCAAAGTCATAACCCAACATATTTGTGACCCATTTTTGCTGCTCTTCCGAAGATAGTCTTTGTTCCAAAAAGTGTTTAAGACTATCATGATCATTTTTTACCTTGAACTGTCTTCCCATTAGGTAAGGTCTCCATTGCTTTAGTGCATGTAGTATTTCCCACATTTCCTTCTCATAAATAGCCTTTTGTAAATACTTTCCTTTGATTGAACGACTTTCAAAAGAAATGGGTCTTCCTTCTTGCAATAAAACAACACCAATTCTATTTCCCGAGTCATCACATTCCACAATAAAAAAATTTGTGAAGTTTGGCGTAGCTAAGACTGGTGCTAGGCACATTGCCTCTTTAAGATGTTCAAACACCTTAGTTGCTTCAGGAGTACATGAAAATGCATCTTTCTTCAATAATGTTGTTAGAGGTGCAACTATTCTCCCATAATTCTTAACAAACTTGCGATAATACCCTGTTAACCTAAGAAATCCACGCAAGTGCTTTATGGTTGTGGGGAATTTCCATTCCTTAATGGCTTTAATTTTGTTAGGGTCTGTTAAACACACACATGGTGTATGAGGAAAGATAAACACACACATAGAAAGATAGGCATTCATAGCTTCTCTATTACACATAGATGTACATTTATAATACAATAACGTGACTCTTGGTTTCATCTTCCAAGGTCACTTAGAATCCTTTGTGACTCTTCGCCTTCCACACCTACCCATAGAGGATTACGTGTTCAACATTCCCCGCTTAATCCGAAGGGGTATGTGTGATTCCAAGAAGAGAGTTGTAATACAAATCTGCAAAGTATGCATGGCAGCACTTAGGCTGAATCAGCTCTCTGAAATGTTGTCATGAAGAGGTGGTTTAAGGATGACCACCAACACTAGAACGCAACGCTTATTGCAGTTCCCAGAACTCTTCCAAAACTAGCAAGAAGCTAAGGGATTCTACTAGAGGAATTGTTCGTCATATTTAAAGGGAGACCTTCAACCTAAAATAAGGGAAGTCTGCAACCTGTGATGGTTTAAGGATGACCACCAACACTGGAATGCTTGATGCAATTCCTGGAACTCAACCAAAACTGGCAAGAAGCTGAAATATTCTACTAGAGGAAGTGATCTGAAAGAGGAAGAATATCAACCTCACATGGATGGTTTAAGGATGTCCATCAACCAAAGGCATGCTTATGGGAATCCATGTCTCTAGCTACAACTTTGAATCTGGAATGACGAATTGTGGCTCAGGCTCGCTTGAACTTCTGTGTCTTTGGCTACAACTCTGAATATGCAATGATAGGTTGTGGCTCAGGCTCGCTTGATCTGTCTTTGAAGCTTGTAGATGACCACCATTCCCCCCCTGTCAGGTACAAGGTGATATGATGGCGAAAACTCAACTACAAGTTTGCTCAATATTCGAGAACATGTTCTGAAATGTGACTTAAACATCTTCTTGGCTGTCGATGCCCATTGCCAAGAAGCGATCCATCCAAGATGAATCTTTGTTCTTGCAGGAGGCTTGTTTCTAAAGCATCTCTGTGAAGAATGAGTGTGCCAACAAAAATTCTTGCATGGGTGAATATCGAAACAATGATCTTTCATATAGCCAACACGATCACAGTGTTGGCATTTTACAATTTGTTGTTGTTGTTGTGGAAGTGGAGCAGGATCTGGAACAGTTGAATGTGAACTGTCATAAAGGAATCCGACACTTTTAAATTTGATGGGCTTGGAGTAGTCCGGAATATGACATGACACATCCTTGTCATATCCAAGACCAGTTCTGTGCTTGTTGTGGACAAGATCTTCCCAAGGTCTAATGATGGGCTTGGGAAGTGCAGACTGAACTACTGCATCTGTATGTAAATCGGCTCTTGTACAAGGAACTGAATGTGAATCTTCTGCAACTTTATATCTTTGTTGCTGATGGGAGTCCTTCTCATTTTTCTGAACAGAAACAGGTTCAGAATGATGAGTCTTTTGCTGAAGTTCATCTTGCTGAAGCTGAGACTCCAACTGCAAAAACTCAATTTTGTCTTGTGCATCTTGCAAGCATGTTTGAATATTAAAAAGAGCATTCTTGCTCATTTTTACCATATCATGAACAATGGAATGAATGAGTTTATGAAAAAAATCTAATGCATCATTGATTTTAGCCATTTTTCTCAACAACTCAGGCTCAAAAGGGTGTCGGATTCAACTGATAATGCACCCATTTACAATGTGATTCAACTTACTTTCAAAAGAATACAAATGACTTCAAAGAAGTATATAACAATTTGTCAACAACTCAAGGTTATACTTCAAACACTGATTGCAACTATGAAGAAGCAATATCCACTCACAATGTTAGTACAATACAATGTCACTGCAAATATTTTTGTAAATGTGCATCAAAAACCACTGTGCAATAACCCTTTAAGGCAGATGATTTCTCCCTTCTTCAAAGAACTGTTTTACACCAACAACTCTAATTCAACAAAAAAATGTTCACAAGCTTGGATGCTTCACTATCTGAGTAGATGGTCTTGAGCTTGCTGTATTACTTCACAATAAAGAGGAAGGCAAATTCCAAAAACTATGAGTAAGTTTTATGATGCCACCAATTTTCAATATTTGCCTTCACATTGTCAATCTCTTTGAGAGAGTCACCCTTCTATACATGCCACACAAACTTAACTTTTCACTATATAAAATCCATATATTCATTTATTCATGTACCATCTATACCATCTCCTCTCTCTCTGCTGTTTTTTTTTTTGTTGAAAAAAATATAGGGAAAAACAGAGGTATTATCTGGGAGAGGTGTTTACTAGGGGAAGTTTTAACTAAGGGAGGTTTTAACTAAGAAAATATTTATCTGGAAGAGGTGAAACTGGGAAAGGTATTTCTGGGGGAGGTTAATATGTAAAACAATTTAAAATTAAATCATTTGCAGATTAAAAAAAAGTGAGATAATTAATTAAAAAAATGGGAGGGGATTAATTAAAAAAATGGGAGGGAATTAATTGAAAGTGGGTGCGAGGGAAGGAAGGCCGAGCGACTGAGCGAGGGGAGGGGAGGGTCGAGCGAGGGAGGCGGAGGTAGTGAGGGGGATGGGGGAGTGTTTGCAGAGGGGGAGCGGGGTTAAGGGGTAAGGGGAGAGCGTAGGGCGGAGCGGGTAAGCGGGTAGTGGTGAGAGAGTAGGGTGGGTTGGGAGAGGAGCGATGAGTGCGAGCGGGGAAGAAGGGGCGGAGGGCTGAGAGAGCAGGGGTTGGGGGGACGGTTGGGGAGGGTGCAGGTGAGTGGGCGAGGGTGTTGGGTGAGGGGGAGTGCAAGGATGAGGGGTAGCGGGTGTGAGCCGAGCGGGGTGAGGGCAGAGTGTTGGGAAGTTGGGCTGTGGGAGTGAGAAGTGAGGGGAGGGGAGCATTGGGGGTGAAGGGGTAATGGGGTGAGTGCAGGGCCGTGGGATCGTGGAGAGTGCAGGGCCATGGGATGAGCGGTGGAGTTTGAGTGGGTCGTGAGGCTGAGAGGAGAGGTGAGTGTTGGGATGAGGAATGGTGGAGTGATGGGGTGAGCGGTGGAGGGATGGCGGAGTTGGGTTGTACGAGGGCCAAGAGCAGAAATTTCACAGTGACAGGGAAGGCCGTGAGGGCCGAGTGCTCAGGAATTTTTTTTTATATTTTATTTTTTAGTTTTTTAGTTTTTATTTTTTATTTTTTATGTAAGAAGTAAAATATACAATAGAGAATTGGAGAAATAGTAGGAATTGTAGAATTTTGTAGAATTTGTGTAATCGTACTTAAATTTGCGTAAATGTGTAGATTTTTTCGCAGAAACCTTAATTTTTTAGAGACCCACTTTTTAGAAAGTAGTAGTATAATATTTTTCCAGCTCACCAACTCAATAGTTTTAATTCAAAGATTGCACAATAGAAAGTAGGTAGCAGAAAGTGCAGAAATGACTATGAAAACTGAATGCAATGGGGCAATGGAGCAAAGGAGAGAAAAACCTGGCAATCTTCGAATGAACTCAAATGGGTATCAATTTCGTATGCGGCAAAATGACCAATTTTTTTCATATTTATACCATGTTAAACACACACATGGTGTATGAGGAAAGATAAACACACACATAGAAAGATAGGCATTCGTTGCATCTCTATTACACATAGATGTACATTTATAATACAATAATGTGACTCTTGGATTCATCTTCCAAGGTCACTGGACTCCTTTGTGACTCGCCTTCCACACCTACCCATAGAGGATTAAAAATAATGTGGCTCCAACTACCTTAACACCCTCGTGAGATAAAATATGACCCATATATTCCACCTCTTGTACTCCAAAGAAACATTTGGATGTTTTTGCATATAATTGTTTCTCCTGCAATATTTTGAGCACCCTGTCAACATGTTTAACATGATCCTTCTAAGATTTGTTGTAGATTAGTATATCATCAAAAATACTAGCACAATTTTTCTAATGAAGGGTTTGAAAATGGAATTCATCAACCCTTAAAATGTAGCAGGTGCATTGGTAAGGCCAAAAGGCATGACCAAAAATTCATAATGACCCTCATGAATTCGAAATTCTATTTTTAGAATATCTTCAGTCTTCATTCTAATTTGATGATATCCCGAACGAAGATCCAACTTGTAAAATAAATTGCTCCATGTAATTCATCCAATAATTCATCAATCATAGGAATGGGAAATTTATCTTTAATGGTGAGCTTATTGAGCTCCCTATAATCCGGACACATGCGCCATGATCCATCCTTCTTGTGTACCAATGCCCATCGGAGTAGAGAAAGAACTTTGACTAGGTTGAATTATACCAGCCTCTAACATTTCTGCAATCATACGTTCAATTTCGCTCTTTTGGACATAAGGATATCTATAAGGCCATATGTTTGGAGGAACACTTCCTGGAATCAAATGAATAGCATGATCATGATCACGAATAGGTGGGAGTCCTTTGGGATTATCAAACACCTTGGAATAATTATCCAAGACTTTCTGGATATCTGGAGAAATAGATGATTTTGATGTTGTAACTTCTAGTGAGCATAATTGTATAATTACTCCCCGTTGTTCTTTCTTTAGAAGCTTTGTCATGACATTAGAGCTTATTGTCTTTCCTGGCTTCCCTGTGATACCCCATAATTCGATTTCCTTTCCTTCCGAAAAAAATTTCAAGAAAAGTTCCTGAAAATTAAAAGCTACCATCCCCAAAGATTGTAACCATTGCACTCCTAGTACAACGTCGACACCTCCCATTGGGATGGAAAGCATTGGACTATTCAATACATAGTCTCATGGATAGCTTCGATATTATGGAATTTTCCAGAGCAATTTGTAGTTCCTCCATTTGCAACCATCACTTGACATTCGTGCCGCGTATAGGGAACAATTCAATTCCTTGGCTACCTTACAATGAATAAAATTATGGGTACTACCCGAATCAATCAACACTATTACCTTTTTCTTCTTGATATGTCCTTCTATCTTGAGAGTTTGAGGAGTGGTAATTCCTACCAATGCATTACATGATATGGTCGGACTCATTTCTTCTTCTTCTAGGGTTGCTTCTTGGTGTATATCCTCTTCTTTTGAAGTTTATTGTTCATTTTCTTCCTCCTCTTCACAATCTATGTAAAATAATTTCTTCTCAGCACACTTATGACCTTTAGTGTATTTTCTATCACAACTATAGCAAAGAAATTTTTCTCTTTTTTCTTCCAATTGTTGTGGTGTCAACCTTGTAGGTTGTGGAAGTCTAGGAGTAGCAACACTTCCATATTTATAGGTGTGAGTGGTAGGCTTCCTTGTCACCATAATTTTACATTCAATTTTTCTTGCCAACCTGAATGCCTTCTCTAATGAATCTGGTTCCCAAACACGAACTTCATGTTGGATGTTATCCTTTAAATTCCTTATGAATACATCACTCTTGTGTTCCTCTGGAATATCAGTTACCCTTATATTCAATTTTTGGAACTCCTCAATGTGCTCCGCCACTAAACCCTTTTGATTGAGATTTATCAATTGGCTAAAGAAGGTGTGGCTCTTTGTATCCTCATAATGTGCTATCATTTCCTCCATAAAAAATTGACCAAGTGACAATTTTTTTACAGGAGCAAAGCCATCGATACCATACAAATGTATTTTTTTCTAAATGTAAAGTTGCAATGCATACCTTTTGTGTGTTTTGCACATTATTGAGATCAAAATATTTCTTCATCTGTAATATCCATGTTATGGGATCATTTCCATCAAAATTCCTCATATCCATATTTGGAATATGGTGGTTCTTCCATCCAACCTTAGAGTTTATGAAATAATTATTAACATTTATTTTGTTCTCATCATGAGTTTCCTCTACTATATTTTCGCCATTAGGAAACATTTCTTGTATCAACTTTGCCAAACCTTCGATGTATACTTTTAGATCATTCTTCATGTTTTCGATGTTGCCTTTCATTTTTTCATCAATCTTAGCTTCCATGCCATCCATCTTAGCTTCCAAACCATTCATATTAGCTTCCACGCCTTTCTTCAAACCATCCATCTTAGTTTCCAAGCCTTTCTTCAAAAATTCCATTTCATTTTTTGTTTCTCTTCGCGACATTAAAATTTGGTGCACTTGCTCTTGTAATTTTGATATCTCATGTTGTGTTTCTTTTTCTTCATGAGTCATAGTGGAACCTTCTGAAGGCTTTTTCTTTCTTTTGAGGAGCTCGATATTGAAATTGAATTATCTCTGTGATATCGGATCTTCAATATCTGAAATTAAACCCTAAATTAGTGCTCTGAATCTTCTTTCGAATGCCATAGGTCTGACCTGATTTTGATTTTTCAAGTCAAAGTTATGCCCAATCTCCCATACTGACCTAATTATGGACTAGTTCAGTAGAGCGAACTTGTATAACTTGCCACGTGTCAGTTTTTACTTGTTTGGCTCTGAAATTGATAGAAAGAAAACTACAGTCCGTGTACTTATGACCGCTTTTTACATCATTCCAATCCAATTCTCAGAGAGAGAGCTATAAAGATTTTCCCATGATCATCTCTTTGAGATGAAATTCAGAAGCCTGAAAAATCCCTAGATTCCACAGATCATATCTCCGCAAATATTGCGAACCAAGATCTAAAATTTTGTGACGTTGTTCCTCAGGTTTCGGCTTCGCACTCTAAACATTTCTGCTTGTAAATTTTCGTAGAAAAAACATTATAGAGAAAATTCCACGATGATCTGTTTAGGTTAAATTCCAGAGCCTGCAAAATGACCTAACTTCCACAGATCATATCTCCGCAAATAGTGCAAACCAAGCTCTGAAATTTTGTGATAATGTTCCTCAGGATTTTGGCTTCACAATCTAAAATTTTTAGCTTCTGAACCTTCGTAGAAAAAAATTTATAGCGAAAATCCCACGATGACCTATTTGGAGCAGCGAAACGCTAGAATCCCAAAGCTCTGATACCAAATGTTGTGAAACCAGCTCCAAAAATAGAATAAAAGAGATATCAATGCCTTAGAAAAAAGACACTTCGAGGGGGAAACCTCCAATACATTACATGAATGAACAATTCTTGGATGATACAAATGACAAAACCTCCTCTCTACATATAGGTGTCCATGGGGCCACAATGTAATCCTAGTGGGGCCACAATGTAATCCTAGCCGACCTAACAATAATAATGTAAGGGAACAATAATAACAATATGGGGTTACATGGGTACAAAAATAACAATAAAGGAGTTAAAATAACAACAATAAGGGACTATACTAGTAATATAAGGACCTAACATATACAACATAGGTATCATTTCATACGGTGATTTTCGGAAGATGGAAAATTGAAGCTATAAAATATATAGACTAGCCAAAATCCTGTAGATATGTTAACAAAGGTTGTAACCAGGGAAAAACTAATTTTATGCTTAGTTTCAATTAGCCTTCAAGTATGACGGTAAAGATGAGAAACAACCATGTCCAATTGGAAGCATGAGTCCAACAAGTGAAGCAACGATGGGGCTGATATAATCATTCTCCAAGTGGAAGATTTTTAGGTGTGGAGCTTGATTATCTTCCTGATTCAGAGGTCTTATTTTAGCCATGTTTGGATCCCAATCCATGATGGTGGGGTGTAGGTGGGATTCGCCCCCAATATTTCTGCTAGGGGAGTCCTATGGGGAAAACAAAAATTAGAGAAAATTTTCCTTATAAAGTAATGTAATTTCATAGTCAATATGGGTCATTCATTAGGCAGAATATCTAATGGTAGAAGTTATGTTAATTTATGGTTTTTTTCCCTAGAAGGAAACCCTTATTTTATATAAGGGAATTGTATTGTGGCTGTGTATTATTCTGTATATGAAAAACATAGGAAACTGTGTGACAGGGAATAAGAAGTTACAATGGATTTTTTATATGTTGTATCCCTTCATTTTGTTGGATAATATAAAAAAAAGGACTAGTTGATTCTCCGTGGATATAGCCCAAATTAGGTGAACCACTTATATTTGTGTCTCTCTTGTTTTATGCTTTTGTGTTTTTTTTTCTACAATATTTTATGTGTTTCATTTCTCTTTTAATTTCTAACAATCATGACTTGGATTTATGAGATTATAACAATAGAGAAACACAAGGGTTTCTCCATATCTCAAAATAAAGGATCAAAATCAGAATTCAACTTCCTTGCAACGATTCTCTATTTCGAGAATATAATTGTATTATTAAAAATATAATCTCAGAAAATGAGGCACATGTTCCAAAATTCTACAAGAGAGAATCTCTTTGCATTATTGTAAGGGGGATTTTCCATGTAGGATTAGTTTGAATACTCACATCTAAGATTGGGAAATTTCTTTTTGAGACAAGATCTCTACCGCTCCAACATATTTCATACTACTATGGATCTATTCTCTGTAAAAAAATATTGTTTCTTGGGAGGTTCGTTGGAGAATTCTTTGTAAAAGGAAGATCATGATATTCAAAGGTTCATAATTGTATTTCAAATATATTATTTGTTTGGATGTAATTATATTATTTGTTTTTATGGAAGATTTATGATAGTGATTGCATATTGTGGAACTACCATTATGTATGTAGTTCTTTGTTTATGTGATTAAGTATCTGATCTTATAATTCAATAGATCTACCATTTATATCTAATTTTCTTACGCATTTAAATGAATTCCTAAATAAATAATTATTCAGAAATTTGTTATCATAATTTGATTGAGAACTACTTCCATGCTTTAGTGGCCAATCCTTTATTATTTTAGTCTCTTAACCAAGCATTCACAATGATAATCATATGGGTTGTTATAACTATTTCTGCATCTCAATATCGACCAGAAATTACATGTTAAATCCCCATCATTTTTAATCCATTGTACTTGGTATTTAGGAACTACTTTATATTTATCAAGTTAGAATAATTTTATTTATCTTTTAAATTATCAATAGAACTTCATTTAGATTTAGATTCAATTTTCATTTTTAAAAGAATCATTATGTAGGAGCAAGCATTTGGTGGCCTAATTGAGCCCTTATTTAAGACCATTTGAAAGACTGCCTTTTTCAAGTGGCCACAAAAGGGAGAATATTTACTTTTCCTGTTAGTAACACAAATTGATATCATACACCAACAGAAAAAACTTAGGTTTAGAATTAGTTTCATGCATTTAGAATAGTTTAGAATATTAACATAGGTTAGTTTTAGTTTGAGGAACCCAAGGCTATAACTGGGAAAAATCACCATTCCAAATATATAAGGGTCTAGTTAGGGCCCTGACCCACTGATTTCCTACATGTTGATCATGGTCAATTTTTGCCATCAACATTTTGGATCTAGAAGGATGGCCACTGATAAGCTAACCCTTTGGATTTTTGTATTTTAAAATTTTTATTTATTTTCAATGACTCCTTTTAAAATTCCTATTTGGACTTACATATTTAGTCATGCGTCTTCCACCATTCCAATGAAAATTGTAAGAATTTTTTGATGGTATTGGACTCGCCAACATTCAAGGTATCTCCTTGATATGAAGTCCCAACTAGACCTCACACCGTTTGGAGTAGGAATCCCAATAGTGGGGTATTAATGATAAAAATTGGTTTGCAAAACACATAGAGTGGTGCACTGTGTCTTTGGAAAGAACAAGTGTGTGACCATGTGGAGAGTTAAGTGTTATGCATGACAGTTCCAACACATGAAGTGGAAAGGAAGTGTGCCCCTTGGAAGCCTGTAATAGTACGTTGCTTAGAAGGAAAAAATGAGCAAAATGACATCACACGAACTAACGTGCATAATAGTCCACAAGTTAAGGTGTCAAATTAATACATCAACACACATCCAACAAGATTCATATAAATGAAAATGAAATAGTTCATAATCATATGCATAATTTAAATAATATATATTGCAAATACAACAAGAGAAGTCCTACTATATCCACAACATATGCATGAAAGTGTTCCGACTTTGAGTTTTATTTAAAAGTGATAGTTCCAATATTACATATACCATTGAAAAACCACTTTCCCCAATAGTGGAATGTGAAGTCTACCACACCTACTCCTCCAAAGAATTATACTCTATATACAGTCCGGAAAAGCCAAGGATCTCATACAACTCCCAAGCTCTTCCTAAGCCTAAGACTATCCGAAATATTTTCTCCCAAAATCCCATTACATGAGTTATGAGGATTTAGTTATAACAAAGGGGGGGGGGGGTGATTCTTCACATGCCCCTTTGTGACTCTTGGACTCCCCTCATGAACCTTCAACTTATTTAAAAAATGACTCATTATATTAATATATGACTCTTCACATTCCAATATAGACACTTGGAATTTCACTTTTACAAATAATTACAAATAATATTATATTTTTCACTCATACCCATATGAGACAAAATGCGGTAGATACAACTTGACTGCCTAACAATACAAAATAATATCATGATTTAGTTTGGGTGAAGTTTATCTTGGTCACTTATACTTGATGATTATCAGTCACATATTGATGCCAAACTTGGTATTGTGTGATGACATCCCAAAACTACGTGATGGTGTCACGATGGAAGAAAACTCTAGCCTCTCGGTAGCATCCAGGTATAATGATTTGGAACCAGTCTCAACTTATTTCTCAAGAAGGTGAATCATTGTTCTGATCTATACCGAACCACCAATGTAGTTCTAAATGTTATATCTATTTAGTTGTAATATTCCCAAATGGAGAATGCGGCAATATAAGACAGTTATGCAAAGAAATAACGCAGATCATCTAAGTAAGAGAAGGAGGCCAATATGGAGACTATTTAATTAAATTTACATCAGCAAAATATGTGCACAAGATAGCCCATGAGATTTACAATAGGAAATAGAAGACTCTAATAGAAGAAAATCCTCAAAAAGAGATGTTGCAACCATGTATTAAGACTGAAACTACCTTGACAACGTTATTTTATTGAGCTACAATAGTTGTTGATTACATCTTAGATCTAGAGAAAAATAATGCATGAAAAGTTAGATCTATGACAACTCCATACACTATAAACACTCTTCTTCAAAATCCCCTTGGGGTTTTCAGCATTTCATCAAGTACATGAGGTAGATCTGAGAACTAAATTTGCAGATCTGCAAGAATATTTAGATATTCAGGAATGTTTAGATCGGATTTGATATATACAATATAATGAACCTCTTCAATGGATCTCAAAGGTGAAGGGCAGATCGCCAACACTTGAAAACCATTCCTCCAAAATATGTTCCAAAATACCCTGCAATAGAACCTACAAAAATAACGTAGTTTTGGAAGCAATACTGCACTGTAGGGTTTAGAGAGTGATTGGCCACATCCCAAGATCTAAAAATGATTCTTGAATGATCCAATACTCTCTTTCCAATGGGATATAGAACTTCCCCACTGAAAAGGAACACTAGAATGGTCTAGATCTGAGTAGATCTAGCCTCCACTTGCTGCAGCTTTCAAAGACAGCCAAACCCTCAATAGGATCTATGTTGTAGTTGGAAGAAGAATCTTTTCCTTCAGCCAAATAGTGGACAATAAATGAAAACTCTTCCAAGAGGCCTCTCAAGGAAAGAGGTGGGATTCCCGATCAAGAACACCCAGTGCTAAACAACACTATTCTCAGCTAAACAACAAGAGAATGATATATGTCTAAACTGAAAATATATTCATAAAATACAATACCATCAACAACCTTATCATGATTCAATCCTCTTCTGGAAGAAGAAGCTTGGACTTCAGCCAAATAGTGGACAATAAATGAAAACTCTTCCAAGAGGCCTCTCAAGGAAAGAGGTGGGATTCCCGATCAGGAACACCCAGTGCTAAACAACACTATTCTTAGCTAAACAGCAAGAGAATGATATATGTCTAAACAGACAATATATTCAGAAAATACAATACCATCAACAACCTTATCATGCCGCAATCCTCTTCCTTTTATAATTCGAGAGCTTTCAAACCCTAAACCACCTTCAATGAAATAGCTCCTTTCACATGAGCCATCTCCATCTAAAATTGCGTTGTGCCTCATTGATGGCCACTCCTCCAAGACAACGTTGTAGATTTGTTCATGGTTGACCTAGTCAAAATGTTCAACCCTGTTCACACCTAAGGGTGCTTACTTATATAGCCAAGATATGGCCTTTTTCACATTTAACATTTATTTATTTACTACTTAGGAGTTTCTTGAACCTCCTTTACATTTTTATTCATGAAATAGAAAAATAAAACAAAAATGAATATTCCCATTATCTTAGGACTAATTGGGAATATTATAGTCCTCCCCTCCAAAATGTTGCTTGTCTTGAAGCAACTAATAAGGTGAGTGCTGCAACCCTTCTTCTTCTCCATTGGTGACACCATCATGTGTTAAGCTTTCTCCATAAGCTAAGGGTTCACCAATCCAGCTCTCAATGAATTGCTCCTCCAAATTTCTCATGAGATGTAAATAATCCATCCCACAAGGAGACAATAATTCAAATGAAACAAACATGGCTTGCCCAATGTCCTCCCTGAAACATGTAGCATAAGATACATGGAGAACCTCCAGCCCATTAGGCACATGCGTTCCTCCCATCCTCCATCCATACATCCCCATAAAAAGTACAAGTATATCATCAATGTGTGGGAGAAAAAATACATACACACAAACAGAAATTTGTGCATGTGGAGGTGGGTCATAGTACCACATGTGGAACTAGCGCAGTGCATCTCCTGCCTGCATCATATCAAGATGTGGTAAGTGGTTTCCACACCACTTAATTTCTACCCATGTCATCCCACTATGGCTGAAAGTGTGAGATATATTTGGTGCCTTAGGGAAGCACCCATCATGATGGAAAATATCCCTTTGTTCATCAAGGGAGTGGCCAAATTTAGAAATTTTTATGGTCCAATGTTGCCCATGAAGTTTACAAGATATAAGACTCCTCCTTGGAGTCATGGCTTGCATAAACATGGTGAAATAATGCATACAATCAGAAAATAAAACATGTTTTACATGAGCATATTCTTCACCAAAAATCCTCCTCATACAAATGGAGTGGTGCCTAGATCTATCTCCTCTCTCAAAAGAAGGAAGAGATGGCTGAAATAACTCTTTCATAGAGTCATGTGGCTGTCCCAACTTCACATAGTTCATGCATTCTCGAAAATTCTGATGTATTTCTTTTTTCAAGCCTTCCCAATCAAAGCTCCCCGTGATGATGTTGTAGATCTTCATGGAATACATGTGGTTGAAACAAAACTCTTCATAAGCTCTTTGCAGCAACTTCTCCTTGAGCTTGGAGGCTCTAGATAAGAATATCCTACCATGATGATAGATGGCTCCTCCTTGGACTAAATATCCCTCTTCATGCAGCTGGTCATCAATTATCATACAAGTGTGAAGATCCTTGGAATAATCCACCAACAGTTGGGATTTCCAATATGGATCTAAACTACCCAACAATGACAACGCTAATGATGTATCAATAGAAATGTCTGTCATATTGTTGCTTTTATCCTTGACATCTTCCATGCCAAAGGTATGTGTTGGAAGGCCATTCCTTCCATTCTTCTCCTCCCACAATGCATAATCATAAATGAGAGTGGGTGATGATGATAAGGGAAGAATATCTTCCTCCTCCTTGAGCTTACCCAAGACTCCCAATGTTGTATCATTGTCTCCCAATGCTCTCATCCCTCTTGGATTTGAGTTTGGAGTATCTATGCATGAAACATATTTCACCAAATCTGAATCAGGTGGTCTCCCAGGTGGTTTACCATAAGATAGTGATGTCTCATGGATCATTCCCATGTGCATAACATATGGGATCATCATATCCCTGCTTCCACTGCACAGATTCATCTCTGATTTCTATTTGGAAGTTCCATGATATTGGGGTATCACTCTTAAGGATGCAAGAGTGCTTTTGATTGGAGCAATTGCCCCATCCTTTCCTCTATGTAATTTTGGATCACCTTTTGTCATGTCATCACTGTGATCCTTCCTCTTTTCTTCTTATCCTACCTTCTACAAGATCTCACAGTCTAAGGTGTTTCCTTCAGATGTAATTAACCCATGAACACCCAACATCTCCTTGGTGTCAAGAGTCTTGATCATAAAGGATTGATCTATCATAGTGTGTGTTCCCAAAACTGTATGAAATGTTGGAACACATTTCCCCCATTGTTTTGTCTCATTGTCTATCATCATAAACACATGCTGCTCATTCTCTTCATGTGTAAGATCCGTGGGAGCTTCTTGTAAGGATACAAGATCCCTTCTAGTGGAAGCAATTGCTTCCATATCCCAATAGAAGTAGATCTCCTCCTACTGTCACAGTGTTGGAGGATCTTTCCATCTCTTCCTCTTCCTTCCCCTCATCAATGGAGAATGCCTCATCATTAAGAGATCTATTTTCTTTATCTCCTCTTGAAAAAAGGATCCTCTTGTCTTCTTCTTGAGAAGCAAGTTCTTGCTAAAGTGGGGCCTTTGCCCTTGGCAAATCATGTAGCAGATCTTTAACCCCCTCAACAAAGTTCTGGAATGGATTTGGCTTCATGGATCCTTCCAAATCATGAAAAGGTTCTGAATTATTGGGCTTGGTTTTCTCACCCAAGGAAGTTTTAGATTGCTTAAAATAAAAAAATTTCACTAACCTCATAGTGAACTTTGCATAAGTAGAGATATTTGCATTTTTCAATGAAGAAGATTCAAATAACCACCAGGAATAAGCCTTACCTTGGAGATGCAGCACTGCCTTTCTTGTGGCTTCTTCTTCTTAAACTTGATGTAGATGGAAATATGTTTTTAACTTCCTTACCAAATACTTGGCTGAGCTGTTGGGTGATCCATCAAAAGTAGGTAGAAAGACTCTACCCAAAGTGTGCTGCATGCACCCTATTCTTCTATTGTATTTGTTGGATCTTCTCTCCTCTTTAAGTTGACAAAAATATTGAAAGCTTAGATGCTCCCTGAATATTCTAGACTGAGATGCATATTCTTGAAGATAGTCACCAAGATTCTCCTCCTTTGGTGTCTCTCCTTCTGCTTCTTCTCTTTCTAGGAATGTAGGCATGCTACAACGTTGTAGATCTGATTTTGTGGCTGAATGCTCACACACATAATATGAAGAAATGGGGCTTTCTCCATGTGAAATTATTCTTGAGGGATCTGCATGTCTTTCCCTCCTCATTCCCCTGATTTCTCCTTTTAGCTCATGTATAGTTTGGAAATGAGTTTTTGAGAACTCCTCTCCTTTCCTTCTTCCAGATAAAGGGGTTTTACCCTTTTTTTCTTTGTCTTCTGTGTAATTAATCTTCTTCTATCTTCTCTTTAGATACCTCTCCTCTCTGTAAATAAGAGTTTATTCTTCTTTTGAAGACATATTGGATTCTAATAAAGCACAAGTTGTGCCTAGATGATGCTCTGATACCATTGTAATATTCCCAAATGGAGAATGCAACAATATAAGACAGTTATGCAGAGAAATAACATAGATCATCTAAGTAAGAGCAGGAGGCCAATATCGAGTCTCTTTATTTACATTTACATCAGAAAAATATGTGCACAAGATAGCCCATGAGATGTACAACAAGAAATAGAAGACTCCAATAGAAAAAAATCATCAAAAAGAGGTGTCGCAACCATGTATTAAGACTGAAACTACCTTGACAAAATTATTTTATTGAGCTACAGTAGTTGTTGATTAAATATTAGATCTGGAGCAAAATAATGCATGAAAAGTCAGATCTATGATAGATCCATACACTATAAAGGATATTCTTCAAAATCCCCTTGGGGTTTTTAGCATTTCATCAAGTACATGAGGTAGATCTGAGATCTAAATCTGTAGATTTGCAAAAATCTTCAGATATTTAGGAATGTTCAGATATGATCTGATATATACAATATAATGACCCTCTTCAATGGATCTCAAAGGTGAAGGGAAGATCCCCAACACTTGAAAACCATTCCTACAAAAGATGTGCCAAAAGACGCTGCAACAACACCTACAGAAATAACGATGTGGGGTTTAGAGAATGATTGGACACATGCCAAGATATGAAAACGATGCTCCAATGATCCAATACTCTCTTGACAATGGGATAGAATATTTCCCCTCTGAAAAGGAGCACTAGAATGGTCTTGATCTGATTAGATCTAGCCTCCACTTGCTGCAGCTTTCAAAGACAACCAAACCCTCAACATGATCTGCATTGTAGTTGGAAGAAGAAGCTTGGCCTTCAACCAGATAGTGGACAAGAAATGCAAACTCTTCCAAGAGGACTCTCAAGGAAAGAGGTGGGATTCCCGATCAAGAACACCTAGTGCTAAACAACACTATTCTCAGCTAAACAACAAGAGAATGATATATTTCTAAACAGACAATATATTCAGAAAATAAAATACCATAAACAACCTTCTCATGCTGCCATCCTCTTCCTTTTATATGTTGATAGCTTGCAAACCCTAAACCACCTTCAATGAAATAGCTCCTTTTACATGAGCCATCTCCATCTAAAACTGCATTGTGCCTCATTGATGGCCACTCCTCCAAGACACCGTTGTACATTTGGTCATGGTTGACCCAGTCAAAAAGTTAAGCCCCTTTCACACCTAAGGGTGCTTACTTATATAGCTAAGATATAGCCTTTTTCACATTTGGCATTGATTTATTTACTGCTTAGGAGTTTTGTGAACCTCCTTTACATTTTTATTCATGAAACAAAAAAATAAAACAAAAATCAATATTCCTATTAGGTTAGGACTAATTGGGAATATTACATTAGCTCCAAGACCTCCTCGGTGGTGATTTTTTTCGGCTGCTCCAAACTTATTGATCTCATGCTTGACTTGATGTTTGCGTTTAGCTTCGGTGAGTGAACCGACTAATAGGATATTGTGGGTTCTCACCATGAAATCCAAACTGTTATATATTCGCACATATGAGGCCTGAATACTCCTGATGAAATATGTGATCTTCTTGTTCTTATGGATCAACATCCGAAATCTCGCTTTCTCCAACTCTGCTTGCGACTTCATTTTATTCACCAGGATAAGCGGTTCCCCCTTGTATCACATTGTACACTCATGCACGACAGTGATGGCAACTTTCACATTCCTAAGGATCTTGAAAATTTATTTGTTTTGTCGTTGCAAGTCATGTAAGTGGAAAAATTCCTTATCTATGGTCATGAGCTCTTCATAGAGGTCCCACATAGTATCTCCAAGTGTTGATACTTCAGCAAGTATCAATGCTCTCATCTCCTCCAGGTAGACCTGTGTTTAAACTACATCCTGTGTTGTATGGAGCTATTCCATTTATTTCTTGGAAGCCTGTAGATTTTGTACCAACTTCCTATTCTCATCCATCAAATACTGAGTGGAATTTGGATTCCTACTAGTGTCTGCCACTATCAACCTCTATTTAATAAATGCATTTGATGCATGATCATATGGAAAATCCTTTCTCTGTGCTTATACAATCCTCTTATAGAGTTCATCTAATGACAGATTGTACACATCCATTACTGGATCATCATCAAGAGGCACTATGTCCCCTTCCTCGCTTGGGGCTAACTATGCAGTTGGAGGTGGTGGATTTTGAAGGGTGACTTGTGGTGCGTTAGACATCAGGTCCACATATTCATCCTATGGCTCCAACTCCAACTCAATATCCAAAGCTTCAATCAAATATTCAATCTACTGAGCAAGCTCCCAATCCTGCATCTATTTGCTCTATCCCTCTGCTGCTAGTTGGTTATGTTCCTTCTCTTCAACTTGTATGGGTATCGTTTCTTTTGTTATGGAACCTTGCCTTTCTTCTTCTTCCTTTTTTTTGTTTCTCCTCTTGTTCTTTTCTCCTTTTCTCCATTTCTTCCCTTAGTTCTTATTCTACTTTCTGTGTTATTAGCTCTGCTTCCTCCAAGCTATTCTTCTCTCTCTTCCTCCGCACTGATATATGTTTCCTTTTCTCCCTCTTTTCTTCTACTATCAAATCTTCTTTTGCAATAATGGGATCTAATTTAATCTTTCAGTTTTGTTCCTCCTCTATCCTGTCAACAAACTTTCTATTTCCCTTGTCTTGTACCAAGCTATTGCCTTCTGCTGTTGTTTCTTATGGGGTTGCTGCGATCTTTGGAGTAGCCTGTGAAGTCCCATATATACTGATCAGTTCATGGGGTATGGAGGAATTATATAAATTATTCCATGGATCCTCCTTCGGTCAATGAAATTCCCCACTAACCCAATTCCTTTATATTCTCATACAGTGGTCCATGCAAATTCCCCTTAGATCATATGGATTAAATTATTTTGAACCTACTCAAACCTTACTATGGGTTTTTCTTTGGTTTCTGCAAATTTGAGATTATTAATCTCATATAATCCGATCTGCAAAGGAAGAGTGTGCCATGGCACTTTCTTCTTCCTATGAAGTGTTGCTGACAACCTTGTGGCGAGATGATATGAAGCTTCCTGCATGAGAAGCTTGTCAGTGGCATACCTTGTCAAAAGGTGCGGAAACTTATGTCCCACGAACACTTGAACAAGTGTGCCATCTGGTAAGGCAAACCAATCTTGGATCTTTGATATTGCCTCCATTTCTCCTCGTGATATGCAAGGTGGATCCTCCTCAATGATCAACTTGTATAATGGGATGATGAAGTGATCAATTAGTTGTTCCATAACTCCTCTATGGATGCAATTCGAAAGAAACTTACAATAGATATGCATGACAATTTCTCATGAAGTCTATGTCCATTTCATGCTAGGAAAATAATTCTTTGCACAGATTTCATCCAGTAAGTATGAAGACATTTAAAACATTTCTTTCTCGCCCTTGGAAATCTCGAGCTTGTGCTGCATGGGCTCTCAACTGATGATCCAATAAATCTGACCAGTTGAAATAATTCCCCTCATTCGCCACCTGGTTCAATAAGATTTCCCACCCCTCAGGAAAGGTCTCCATGCTAGGCTGAACATATATTATGCAAGCTAAGATGACCAAGAGTTGGTAAACCTTCTTAAGTAAATTTGTCTTGTATGAATGGGTGGGTGTCTATCGAAACTTCGATGACTCCTTCACCGAGCCTTTGACAATATCCTTTGTGTTCACATAGTTGTGCGTGCCATAGAAGAATGAGTCATTGAGATTTACTAGTTTAGTAAGATGACACATATGTTGATAATTTGCTGCTAGAAAGGTAGCAATCTTCTATTTGCTAGCACTGCTCAATTTCATAGTTTTATCATCAATGTACGAGACAATCAAGTCGATGACATCTGGACAAGGGAAGGCTAGATATCTGCATGCAACCTTGTATAATCCTGACCAATGGATACTAAGATATACTTGCCGATCTTCCAGATCTTCCTCGAAGTCCTTTGAAAGAGAATCTTTAACCAACTTCCATGTCATTGCTGATTCCTTTTCTATAAACAATTGAGTGTCCGCATATACTGTCAAGTTAACTGGTGCTTTCTCAAATAATTCCCTAGTAATTATTTCAATGGTATATTTTAAATAAGCTCTCTTTAGTGCCATGGTAATAGTGAATTTTGGGAGAGGTGCTAAACAACTGAGGTACCTGTGGGACAAAAAAGGCACTCATGGCAAGAAAACATCAGTCTTTTTTAAATCTACTTTCAAGGCATGTTCAAGATGAAAAAAGACAAGCCAAAGAGATGGATTGTGCAATTTTAATTGAAAATATGGACTGAATACCTATGGGAACTACGAATTTTATAGTCCCAGTAGGATGAAGCTTGTGGCTTGATACTGTGCAATGCACATTTCAGCTTGGGCAATAGACTAGGAGAGTCTGTGCATTGCATAGTCTTAGTGGCCTGGGAAGTAAGCTAAGCCCTGGAACTGAAAAATGCCCAGTTTTTCTAGCATGTACTATGCAATGCAAATTTCCAGAGGCCAAGATCTCGATTTGAGCCTTAGGATTGTGCAGTGCCTAGCTGGGAAAAGTGAAAACCAACCAAGGAAATTGCAGATCTGCCTAAGGGAAGTGTGAAAAATGAGCATATCTAAGTGAGGGTAAAATATTGAGTGTCTATATGAATAAGTGTGAATGAATTGATGTAAATCAATTGCATAAACTGAATAAACTAGAATAAAACCAAATTGGTGAGAAGAGTCGCCGTAACGATGACCATCAGTGCAAAAACAAAGAAACTAAAGCAACACTTGTGAAAGGAAAACAAAAAATTGAAAAACACTTATACAAGCTAAAAAATGTTAAAACGTTAGCATGCATGAAGATAAATAAGCAAAAAAACACTCGCACAAGCAAAACGACAAAAATTGACAACAAAAGTATCAAAAAGCGATAAAAGCGAAACTCACCTGGAAAATTGACGACTACCAGAAGGTTCCTTGATCTCCTCGGAAATGACAGAGATCCAAGATCGAATGTTCAAATGATATCTATAGGATTTGATTACATATATTTGAGAAAATTTTGGTTTATGACACGCATGCATGTTGTCGGGACAGATTGGGAAATTCTAGGGAACTCGCCAACTTTTCGGCTCAGTGCATTGCGCAATTTCTGAGCACAATGAGGGATTGCATATTTTTTGAGCTCAGTGTTAGGTTTCCTTTCATGACTACGTAGTTTATGAGCTCAAGGCTAACTTCCGGTATGAACTGCACAGTTCCATCATCAAGGCTGCTTTCCCTCAAGAATTGTGCATTTTCTAGAGGCAAGCCCAGAATTGTTGTGCAACCAAGTCAAGAGATTAACTTGTGACTTAGGAAGATTAGCTGTGTGAAAACAAGTGAATGCAAGCACATATCGGAAGAATAAGTCTCAATCACAACATGAATACTTGATATGAGTGAAATATAAGCTCTTGTGATTAGAAGTTTAGGCTCCAAAATCTAAGCATAGGAAAAAATTTAGAGGGTGGTTGTAGCCGCTACGATAGACTCTTGTCAAATATAAAGTTTGATGGTAAGAATGATGTTTCTGCATTTTATCATAGTCTATCATATTCTGAGTTTATGGAAAATTTTAATGATTATGATATTGATGAAAGTGTGATATGTATGATTTTTACTCTTACTCTCACAGGGCAAACCAAAATTGGTGTCAATCATTTCCCGTTATGTTTGTACATAACCGAGATAAATTTACAAGAATGTCCCTTCATGAATTTTAGGACTATGATTATGAAAATGTATTTTTTGAACTTGATAATATACGTACATTAAAGGTGAATCCTTGGAATATTTTATCACTAGAATCAAATTAATTTACTTTAAATTTCAATCCCAAGATTTACCTCCACAAGTTGAATTAATAATATGGTTTTGAAATGTTGTTTATGTTCCTGGTATTTCAAAAAGTTGTAATGAACAAGAAGATATAAATTTTCTAGGTGTATTTGTTGTTGAAGAGAATCTTGTTTTTAATGACATGGTTGATCCTCTTCAAAGAAATAATGTTAATATAAATCATGATAATTTTTCTAACGAAGAAAACCAACGATCAGTGATTCAAATTGAAAACATTAGCAATGAAGGTCGTTGTAAAAATGTGTCTTCTACGACAGAAGCTTATGAGTTTTCTAATGTTGTCAATAAAATTCAACCACAAATTTCAGAAAAGCTAGATTTTCACTCTTAGGAATATGTATTCAACCAAACACATGACATTGCTGAAATCATTTCAAATAACGATAAATCTGATCTCTACGCTAAGGAAGATAATGAAGAACCTAAAAGAAGAGAAATTTTCAGATTTGTTGAACAACCATTTTTACCTTTACCCCGATCTTTTTGTTGATATTAATTTGTTTGAAAAACATCTAATAGCTCTTTCTTACAAAAATGTAAATGGGGAGCTTCCATAAATAGAAAATAGGGGAGCTTCCATAAATCTAGTAAATGGGGAATTGCTTGTCAGTTATGATCAAGATAAAGAAGTATTAAATAACAATTTTTTTTGTTTGAGATAATGCCTCCATTATTAGACTTACTTAGTTTGGATTGGGTTGTTAAGGAAGTTGAGAGATTCTCTCAACTTTTCTCTCTAAGATTAGGATTAGTTCACCTATATATATTTGATGTATCTCTGATTAATTGAATATAGAAATTAATTATTTGTGTGTGAATCTTGTGTGTTTCTGCTCTCTCCAATTTTTAATACTTTCAACAACTATGAGTATTGTCATACCTATACATCTGATTATCTTTCTTATTCAGATGTACTTTTTGGGAAGGAAAATATTGAACCCATTTATGATGATGATTCGGAGATGGATGATGTTTCATCCTTTGATAAATATATCAGATTTTCATATTCCTAATCCTCAAATTCTCATATTACAAGATGAAATCTATCCTTATTTTGATAATTCTAAAATAGAATTTCGTCTTAAATCTTTAAAACATCGTAATAATCTCTATTTTTTTTTCGAGAGAAAGAATGCATCCCCATCTATAATTACGGGATCGTTAATCAAGTTCCTAATTTTCATCATGATCTTGAACTCCTTTCACCGTCACACGTAGGTGCCAATACTAATCCAGGTTTCATCGTTTCAGCTGATACTGGCGAAGATAATTTTTTTATAAATAAGTACTATTTGTCTTGTAACGTTAATGTAAATGGTGATGTGATTTTATTGTATATTTTTCATTTATTATGGTTTTTTTAATTTTATTTTTTTATTTATATACATTTTCTATATTTTAATTTTTAAGCATGGTATTCTGGTCTTTTATTAAACACTCGTTAATTAAGTGCATTATTGGAAGAAAAGAATTTCCAAATCCTGGATTATGAGCATCAAGAACTTCAAATTTTTCAATTTCATTCGATGTTTATATCTTACTTGCTAATTCTATCTTCCGGAATGAATCTTCCATAACCTTCAACACTTTGAGAGTGCAACATTTCAATATTTCCAGCTTTCTCACTCTCTAAAAATAATTTGAGACATTTAATAGGTTTCCATCTCTACTTTGATGATTCATTTGGAAAAATCAATTAGAAAGAAGATTTCTGATAATTCTCTTCCTCTTATACATAATACTAACATTTTTTTTTGAGAATATAATATTTAAAGGCACATCATTCGAGTCTCTCCTATTATTCTCTACTTCTTTGAATGTTCTCAAATCTTTAAAATATGTTTCCAAATGAAATATGGTTGAGAATTCATTTCAATTGAAGTTTCTTGTAAATACATTTTTTTCTTGAACCTATCAGAAATATATATACATAATATGTTAAAATTTTCTTTTATTATTTGAGTAATAATTTTGTTCATGTTACTAATTTCAGAAATGTATTTATGATTACAGGAATAAAAGAATATGATTGGCTTCACTGGAAATATGATTTCACTTGGCCTTGGTTCTTTTTGAAAAATAAAGTAGGAGTAGGTTTCGTTTAGTTTAATTGGCTTTTAATAATGTAGGTATGTAGTATCGATCTTCTAATTTTCCTAGCTAAGAGTGTTTTAACGTGATGCTAATAAAATAATATTACACATCGAACATGCTCATGGAAGTATTCAGTCTCTCATCAGAATTATTCATCAATATGTGCTTTGGTTTAAAAAAATGATGAATCTGTACATGCATTTCATTCTCGATTGTTTTTATTTGCAAATTCCAGTTTAATGTTTTTGGAATATATATATATATGTTTTCCAAAAACATATAGATATTCCGATGTCAAAAAAGACCCTTTATACAATAAAATTGATTTAATTAAAAGCTCCAGTCCCCTCTCTCTATATATATGTCAGGTGGGTTGGGACTTTGAAATTGTTTAATTGTGATTTAAATAGAGTTTTGGGGTCTATTATATATAATGAAAGAGCTCTCATGTGGCCTGCAACACATGAGGAGCACACCTTAGATCAAGGTTTGCAAAGAAGAGATTTTTAGTTTTTAACAATTGCAATGCAAAGAAATATACATTCACTGTTGGCTTGGAAGATTTCTTATGTTTTTATTTCATTAGAATCATCTTTATTTAAAGCACAAATTTCAAATTTCTGATGATTCTTATTCATTTCCAATATTTCACCAAATGCTTGTTATGAACATGAAACCATTCCTTTTATTGGTGGCACTTTTCCTTTGGCTCGACAGTTGTATTAGTTTAAATTTAATAAATTTAATGATATTGAACATGTAAATTTTAATGAGAATGCAATTTATTTTACTTATTTTATAGTTTGCAATTCCCACATGACAAGAAGTTACCTCTCATTTTTGAGATTATCTAGATCTATGAGGTAAATTTCAACGAGGTTCTCCCAGGTATGCTTACTTATGTGTATTCTCTTCTCCAATTAGTTGTTATTATAGTTTCAATTTTCTTGTTTTAGTTACTTTATGTTTCTAATTTATGTTCATTTTCTTGTAGTTCTTCGATGATTGCTTAATATTTCGAAATGTATATGGGGAATATTTTCTATGTAATAACAAATGGAGGCCATGGGAAATATATACTCTCTTATTAGAGTGGGTTTTCCTTTATTCAAAAGGTCATTCGTCTGAAGTTCCTTTCCCCTACATTGGCCCAAAAACTTTGGAGGAACACTTAAATTTGTTCCAATTAGTATGATTCAAATTTTAAAGAAAAGAATAGAATTCTGGGTGAAAATGTGAAGTTGGAAAACACTTTTCGCCCTTTTTTGATGTTGAAAATTATAATTTTCTATGTCTTTTCAACTTCAACTCCACTAAACTCATATTTTCAATGCAAATTACACTTTGACATAAAAACAAGATTTGTAGAGAATTGTCTTACCTCCATACTGATATTTAAAAAAAAAAAAAAATATTGACATATAGAGGGGTAAATTTGTTTTTTACTAACTGCATATACTTGAAATTTTCGGGCAAACATAAATAGTCACTTTTTGAACCCTAAATTTTTTTAGGGAAAGTTATTCAGTTTTTGGAAATAAACCATATCATCATAATCTACATAGATTGCACTAGTGCACTGACTATTTTCAGTAATTTTCAGTTTAAATCACTATTTTTTATTATTTTTTGAAATGGAAGAAGACAAGAAAATGGTGATGTTTCATTACATTTTATGAGCCTTAGATTTTCTTTTTAATGTGATCGTCAATAAGAAAAATGAGAATACCCTTTTGAAGAAGACAAGGGAGAGGATTTGTAGTATGATTTTTCTGATTTTTTTGGTGTTTCCATTTTAAAGTTATTGAATTTTCATTAAGTGCAACAATGAAATTCCACAGTGACATAGTTTAGTATAAAATTAACAATAAATTGAAATTTTTAATGAAACTCCACAAATATTACATCGTCAGAAACTAGATTCAAAGATGAATCTAATGGTACCAGGTCTGAAAGATAATATTTTTTTTGTAGGTTTTCTTCCGCTGCAAAGTTGCAGGTTCCTGAAAACTGCAGATTTTTCTGGGTTTTTCGTTGACCAAAAACTCTCGGTCGAGAAATTTCAAACTCTCGATCGAGAGTTTAAACAACCACAGGTTACATTTAACCGTGCGGCTAAACTCTCGGCTGAAAGTTTTACAAACTCTTGGCCGAGAGTTTGTGCCCAAGATTTTCCACTTTAGTTTGATCCTTGAAGTCCTCCTTAGTCCGCCCATAGTCAAATTTTCCCTCTATATTAATAGATTTAAGGAAGGTTGATGTGGTAAAAAAAACAAAAATTATGCCATCTATTTTCTTAAAAAAATACCTCTTGTACCATCCCGGTATATTCACCCAACTTCCAAATGAAATTCTCCAATTAAGAAAATCAAAAGGGTGAAAAACATGAGATTTGAAAGCACCAAAAGCTGTGGAAAGTATAATTAAACATGTCGGGACTTTCACACTCGCTAGTAGCAGGGGCATGGTTGTATGGCGTCGTTGTATCTTCATTGGGGCTATGGTTACTTGTGGGCGATGAAGAAATGTCAGGAAAAATATGTAAATTTATATTCAATAGATGTATACTAATCTCAAAAATCCCTAGCCCTACCTCTTTTATCTAATAGTATGAGGAAAGCTAAAATTAAAATAAACTCCCCTATTTTTTGATTCATGGTTTCTAGATTGAGTTGATGTTGAGAACTTATATTTAAGAACTTATATTGATTCATATATCTTAAGTGGGACCTAGGGAAAGTAGCACAATAAATCGGAGTATATGAAACTTATATTTTCAAAATTTTAATAAATTAAACCCCATTATTTATATAACAAAGATAATTTATTCGTCCTCGTGTATCTATATTATGTAATTATAATAATTAATTAATTCTAATTATTTAATTAACCTTTTAAACTTTGTTTTAAAAAGTATAAATTGCAACATAATATGTAATTATTTATATAAAAAATTACATTGTAAATATATATTTAATATAATATAACATAACAAGAACCACCTATTAATTTGAAAGCTTAGTGACAAAATCCAACCATGGGACTAGAATCATCTTTTCTAGAGGACTAATTTTGACTATTGAAGCGCTCAATTTGGATAAGGGAAAGTGTACTTTGAAATTCAAGCCCACAATGTCACATTTGAACAAGTCGACCCTAACATGAAATTGGAAACCCTTGGAAGCCTATAAATACAAGTTACCTCAATCTCATTTGGACATCACCAAGCATATTATTCTTCTCTTATTCATTGATTGGTTCACACAAGTTTGAGGCTGGGCTGAGAAGTTTGGGTTGTACAGGTTTGACATTACAGGGTTAAAAGTTTGCACTTGTGTTAAGGTTTTTGGTTTTCGAGTGCAAGCTTGACATATGTGTTTGGTGCATGTAATATTCTTTCCATGACTAGCTTCACGTGTTGTATGTTTCCCCAGGGGGGATTCCCCCCCCCCTGTTTGGGGGTTTGGAGGGGGGCGGTATCCTGCCTGCACAGGGTCCGAGGCAATTCCCTCAGAAATTTTTTTTTTTATGCAGACCCAAGGGTGGGGAGGTAGGCCCAAAGATGGTCGGAATACCTACCCATGGTTTTTTTCATGCGTTTTGCACATTATTTTGGGCATGATGGTTTTATTCCTAGGGTATTTTGTAGACCCAAATAAAGTAACTATGGTTATGTTCTAATCCGGGCTTAGTGTATTGGGGTTTATGAATTCTTCAACATTTATATATATGTATTGTAACATTGAAAGGAATATAATGAAAAATCAATCTAGTAGTCATGATTTCGAGATCTAGGGGAAAATATCTGTGTATATTTTTTTTCAGTTCTCACTATTGCTTCTTTTTTCTATTTGAAGAATTCATTTGCAAGTAATTTTTGTACATGGTTAAAACCTACATTTGGTATCATATCCATTTCAGATTCAAGAGGACACCTTTGCTGCTGAGGGTGCTATTCAGAATCTACAACTACGGATAGAAGTATCATCCCTAGAATTGATGGCCTAGCCTATAACAACATAAAGACAAATAAGCTAATGTTTTCCTTAAATTAAATAGGAAATTGGATGAAGCCTACGTAATTCATCGCATGCTTCACTCCTCTATTGGCTTGTATGCTCCAATCCATATATTTATAACTTGCACATTAAAATGACACAAGAAAACGATCTACGACATCTATGTAGCATCATATAATCACTTTATTCAATGGATCAACATGGAATAAAAATACATAAAATCATAACATCACATATAAGAAAAAAAATGAATTGTTTGTATTAATATAAAAGGAGATATTTACAACCAAATATAGGATTTGATCTTATACTGAGAGCTCCTCCAAGTTGAATTTTCCTTCCTCACCACAAAGAGTACCTCTACTTCACCTTAATTCATGGAATACTGAATCTTATGACAACAACATAAGGGTATAATCTATCTCCAAAAACCAACCCCTAGCTTGTGGATGTCCACAAATATATAGAAGGGGGTGACAAGTTGAGAGTTCTTATCCATTTACTAGTCTAGGCTTGAGATCCACTCTTTATGGGAGGATGAGCTCAAGGGATAAGGGGTGAACTATCTAAGGTATTATAAGATATGATTCAAGGCTTTAATCCAAGGAAAATAGTTATAACAACTCCTAGAAGCTTGTGGAAGAGGAAGCTTCAAAATTGTTTTTATTTTTCAAGAATTTCTATAACCAACACACCCCTATCAAGGGGAAACCTGCTTGTGATCAAGGTAGGTCCAGAGACTGTCAACCTACTAGTGAACGATAGACAATGAAGGGACAGGGCATGTTGGAACAAAAAATGACTGAAATAAAGTAGTTTTAGGTAGAAAATCATGGATTTGAGAGAGGAATTATGATGGATGTGTGTAGGGAGGATGAAAAAGTGTTTAAAGGATGTGAATGATCATGTTTTAAGGCCTATTCACTATATCCGAAAAAATGACCTATAAAAAATTCCCCCCTAAAGCACAAAGTCAGAAATAACAACTAATGACTGAAGGGATTTACCTTATGACAAGATAGGATTAAGAACAACTAGTGAGATCATCTTACGTTACGATATATTTACAACTTGACATATTTGCTGAGGGAGGCATACCCATACTCAACACATAAGAAAAAATTACATGTATAATGATAAAAAGAAGCGTCCACTGAAGAAAAATGGTGGACCCATAACTATATTACTTTTTGTATGATCATAGCCATCATACATTTTGATCATTGTATTAATCCTGAAATCGGAGCCTGGATGGGTGAAACTAGATATGGGGTCTTATATCTCGTTCACATGACCATTTAAATGTATTAGTCTAACCATGTGGATCAATGAGGCGGAGTCAAACATGGTAGACACCACCTGATTTCCAACCAATAATGTAAGATGTTAACAGACGCGAGAGAAACCACTGATGATGTTAATGGCTCTCAGGTTATTGTAGTACAATCCATATGGTTTGAATGAATGAGTTGAAGTCGAACACAACACAAAATATTTCAGTCGAAGGCCATTTATATAAACCTATCACCAAGAGCGAGGAGAATTTCCATTGATGTATGTAAGCACCATGGTACCGAAAGGGTCATTTCTGAGTCAACTTCTTGGATAATCAATTGATTTCGACAGGAAGTGACCCATCGTAGGAGGGCCTTGATGTATCCCCCTTCAACAAAACGAAATGGGAATCATGATTCGAGACAAAATGATGATGACACGGAACTAGATCAGGAACACTAGATGTGGAATGAAGGCTTAAGAGTATTGTAGAAGATATTGATTGAATGAATTCTTGTGAACACATCGGTGAACTAAAATGGAGTTGGAAGCATTGACCCAAAACCAAAAGTGAAGGCTTTGATAAGGTATGATAAACCAAAATACAAGCATATTACTAACCCAAAAACGAAACAGATGAAGTGGAAGAGTGTCATGATCAAGAGTGACTCCCTACCATTAAGAAGTGGAGTACCCTGTTTTCCAAATTTCCCCAACCATACTAGTCAGTACCTCTTTATTTTTTAACAAGGTTGAGGAGGATAACATAATCTTGATCTATAAGTTCACCCTTTAGATGAATCCCTCTAATTATGTTTAAATAACCCAAAGAAGGAGTGGTTCAGTCTCGTCATGATTGACCAGTCCATCACTATTTTATTTTTTTACGAGTCCAATGGAGGTAAAACTCGACACATTTTTCATGTTTATAGAGTTTGAAAAAGAGGTGAAAAAAAAAAACCAAAGGTTCCTTTTCGTAAATATTCCCTTGAGTCTGAAAATGATACCCAAGAGAACCTCTGAGCCATGATCGACTAAGGTATTCCTTTTTGTAAATAGACTATCTCAGTCCAGAAAAGGGTTAAACTTATACTAAGTAGACGTCTTTTCATTCATTTTAACGAGTTCAAAAGGGAGAGTGGTGAACAATATTTTCATATTTTGGGAGCTCGTAAAGGGCTAAAATATGAATCCTGGGGGTCTCTTTTTTTGTGAATTTACAGATACCAAAAAAGGGATAAAAGTATACTCTCCAGTCAAAATGTTCTGTTCAAAACAAGACAAAATCCATCAAACAACTGTTGAACTACTCAGAACACCATCAAAGGATTAAAAATACCCGTTTGATAGTAAAAATGAATCATAACTAGGTAAAAACATTAAATGTGAATAAAATAATGGAATAAATGACCATAAGTAATCAAAATGACAATTCATTTTTACCATTTCACATTTACCTTCAACATTGAGAGCTCTAAGTGTTATTTTCCCTCGGTCTTTTGTAGTAGATTGTGATCAATATGATGGATCATTTCAAGGGTCGGCGCTTACAGGTAGGAGCTAAAACCTTTCTATTTCATTTCATGGTGGATTTTTGTGTTTTCAATCAATTTTTTTGATTGTTTAAGGGCCCTAAGGCTTAAATAATTCCCCCCTATACTAACACACCCTCTTAATGTCGAAAGGAGCATTGATGCTAGTAAACCTGAAAGAAAAACAGACTAAAGCAAGAGAGGTAAAATAGATGAATTTTGGCTATGGTGAAAATTTGGTCTCTTTTCCTTAGGGCAAATTCCATTGTACAACCTCAACATATCATGCTTGAGACCATTGAGTCGAGAGTTCCACGGATGAGGAGGTCGATATATATTATGTCCTGATATCAAGGTCTGTTAGCGATCTGTTTCTCACCAAACTTCTTTAGATGGTTGTGTAGAAAATTCATTATGATAGATGATTATCCATACCCAGGGATGGAATTTTGTAGCGACCCTAAGCTCATACTTCTTAAGGGTGAGAAATTGGGTGCTACAGGTAAGAAATTTCAACCATTTTTATTTTTAGTTTTACAATTTTTTTCTGTGTTTTTTATGTTATTGGAAACTAAAATATTGATAATTCATGCAGATATTGGGCCCGTTCGACCGATAGGTGCTTGATATCTCCATCATGCAAGAGATCCATAGTAGGCAGTAGCACTAGTACAAGTTGTCACAGTATGAATTGATGCACTATGGGATATAAATGTAGCAAATACCATAGTAGAGGTGGAGTCCCACATGGAGGGGTTGACACATAGGATAAATGAGACCGTGATCGACTAGATCCCCATGCGACTTGAACAACACACTCTTGGAGTGCCTATCCATATTGGGCTACTACTGTGCAATATGGCTCGTGGACTGGCATGTTATCATGAGCACTATGATTATTCTAGTAGGAGGGTTATAGTCGTATTTGCATGTAGTTATGTGCTTGGGGCACAAATTTTGTAAAACTAATATATATATATATATATATATATATATATATATATATATATATATATATATATAGATATAACTATCTTCAGTGTTCATATGTTTCTATTATCATTTTCAATGGATATGATGTGTATTAAAATTTATTTACATATGTTGCAAATGTGTATATAAAATATAATTATCCAGTGCATCTGTCGATGCATTTAGATTTCTAGAAATGTGTTGATATTGGATGAAATAAAAGTGTCTTTATAGAAGGAGAACCCTTAATAACATGTTATGAAACCAACTCACAAAATAGAATAAAATATAGATCAACGACTTAGAAATCAACCTCTTTAAGGGGGAAACCTCCTTTACATTACATAAATGAATAATTCTTGGATGATACAAATGAAAAAATGTCCTTTCTATATATAGGATTCCATGGGGTCACAATATAATCCTAGACGACCTAAAAATAATAATGTAAGGGAGAAAAAATAACAACAGTGGGCTTTTATGGGGCACGATAATAACAATATGGGGACTACAGGGGTACCAAAATAACAATAAGGGGGCTACACTAATAACTATAAGGGACCACACTAGTAATATAAGGACCTAACATGCCCCTTTCCTTCAAAAAAGTGTTCTCCTCAATGCTTGAGTAGTTATGGATGCTTCTATATAAATTTCTCATCCTCCCATGTGGAATCTTTAGTTGGTAAGTTCTTCAACTTGATGAGATACTCTAAAATTGATCAATTTTGTAGCTGTCGAGTTCTTGTTTTCGTCACTGCTTCAGTTTCCAATCTGATTTTTCCTTCCTCATCAAGTTCTAGAAATATTGTTTGAACTGGAAGTTTCTCACCTATACCTTCTTTAAGCATGACACATGGAAAACTGGGTACACTCAGGAAGAACCAAGAAGCTCCAATTTGTATCCCATAGTACCAATATTTTGCAACACCTTGTAAGGACCATAGTACTTTGGAGATAATTTATTATCCTTCTTAGCTTTCTTGAGGGACATTTGTTTGTATGGTTATAGACATAAAAATACCCAGTCTCCTACATCAAAACTTATCTCGCTGTGATGTTGATCTTCCTGTTGTTTCATTTGATTTTGTGCCAAATTTAGGTTATCCTTTAGGAGTTGGAGAAGTTGTTGTTGATGCTCGATGTCATCTTCCACTTCTTGAACTTTAGAATTTATCTTAAAGATGATGTGATGGACAGTGGATGATATCCATAAAGTGCTATAAATGGGGTCATTTTTGCCGCAGTATGAAAGGAAGTGTTATACCACCATTCAACCAGAGGTAACCATTTGACCCATTGTGTTTGTTTATCAGATACAAAACAACGAAGATATACTTACAAACATTTGTTCACTATCTTAGTTTTCCCATCGGATTGATGATGATAAGAGGATATATGAGCTAGTTGAGTACCCAAACATGAAAATAATTCCATCCAAAAATTTCCAGTTAAAATGGGCTCTTTGTCACTTACAATAATCTTTGGGTTTCCATGTCACTTTTGAATTGTTTCCATAAATCTAGTATCAATTGTACTTTCTTTAAATGGATGAGATAATGCACAAAAGTGTGCATACTTAGTAAGTCTATAAAAAACCACCATGATGACACTCTTTCCTTTAGACTTATGTAAACCTATGATAAAATCCATTGAAACCTCCTCCCAACATTGGATTTGAATGGATAAAGGTTATAGCAGACCTGGGGTCTTAATTTTCTCAACGTTATTTTTCTTGCAAACCAAACATTCCGCCACAAACTTTTGAATATTAGATTTAAGGCCATCCCAAAGAATTCTTTCTTTACCGTGTGGTAATTTTTAAAAATCCTGAGTGTCCTCCTATGGGAGAGGTGTGCAATTCCAAAAGAATATTTTGTTTTATTTGGGAATTATTACCAAGATATAAGTGATCTTTGTACCATAAGGAATCGTTTTTCCAACTAAATGTATCAGATGTACTGGGATCTTGCTACAACTTTTGAATGAGTGTCCACACTTCTTTTTCATTCATATATTCCTCCCTTGCTTTGGTTATCTAATCTGGTTGGATAATATAAATGGCACAAATAAATTCTTCCTCCTCCTCATCCTTTTTTGAGACTACATCTACAACAACATTTAGCTTCCATTTTTTGTAGATTATTTCAAAGTCATAACCCAACATCATTGTGACCCATTTTTGCTACTTTTTTGAAGATAGTATTTGTTCCAAAAAGCATTTAAGACTATCATGATCAATTTTTACCTTGAAGTGTCTTCCCATTAGGTACGATCGCCATTTCCTTAGTGCATGTAGTATTGTCAAAATTTCCTTCTCATAAATAGCTTTATGTAAATACTTTCCTTTTATTAAACGACTTTCAAAAGAAATGGGTCTTCCTTCTTGCATTAAAAAAACACCAATTCCATTTCTTGAGGCATCTCATTCCATAATAAAGGTTTTTGTGAATTCTGGCATAACGAAGACTAGTGCTAGGCACATTACCTCTTTAAGATATTAAAAGGTCTTAGTTGCTTCACAAGTCCATGAAAATGCATCTTTATTCAATAATGTTGTTAAAGGTGTTGATATTCTCCCATAATTCTTAAAAACACTTGTGATAATACCCTGTTAACATAACAAATCCTCACAACTGCTTTATGGTTGTGGGGAATTTCCATTCCTTAATGGATTTAATTTTGTTAGGGTCTATCTTAGCACCCTCCTGAGATACAATATGACCTAGATATTCCACCTCTTGTACTCCAAAAAAACATTTGAAGGTTTTTTCATATATTTGTTTGTCCTTCAATAGTTTGAGCACCCTGTCAACATGTTGATTATTCATTCTAATATGATGATCTCGTGAATGAAGATCCAACTTGGTAAAATAAATTACTCCATCTAATTCATCCAATAATTCATAAATCACGGGAATGGGAAATTTATCTTTAATAGTGAGCTTATTGAGCTCCCTATAATCCAAACACATGCGCCATGATCCATCCTTCTTGTGCACTAATACTACTGGAGTAGAGAAAGAACTTTGACCAGTTTGAATTATACCAACCTCTAACATTCATGCAATCATAAGTTAAATTTTTCTCTTTTGGATGTAAGGATATTTGTAAGGCTTGATGTTTGGAGGAAAATTTCCTGGAATCAAATGAATAGCATGATCATGATAAAAAATAGGTGGGAGTCGTTTGGGAGTTTCAAACACCTTGGAATTATTGTCTAAGGATTTTTGGAGATATGGATAAATAGATGATTTTGATGTTGGAAATTATAGTGAGAATAGTTGTGAAATTATGCCTCGTTTTCATTTATTTAGAAGCTTTTCTTTATTCAATTTAGCATTCCTAAATTGCTTCCATTAATTATCAACCAGGGCTATTAAACTGATGAAGTGTGGTGCACTATATGTGCCTAAGTGACCTCTCCCTTACTTCATTGTATGTGTTTTTATTATTGTTTAAGGGGTTTTGTATTTTCAGTTCTTAGTATGTTATCCTAGGCTACTTAGTAGGAGTAGGTTTCGTTTAGTTTAATTGGCTTTTAATAATGTAGGTATGTAGTATCGATCTTTTAATTTTCCTAGCTAAGAGTGTTTTAACATGATGCTAATAAAATAATATTACACATCGAACATGCTCATGGAAGTATTCAGTATCTCATCAGAATTATTCATCAATATGTGCTTTGGTTTAAAAAAATGATGAATCTGTACATGCATTTCATTCTCGATTGTTTTTATTTGCAAATTCCAGTCAAAAAAGACCCTTTATACAATAAAATTGGTTTAATTAAAAGCTCCAGTCCCCTCTCTCTATATATATGTCAGGTGGGTTGGGACTTTGAAATTGTTTAATTGTGATTTAAATAGAGTTTTGGGGTCTATTATATATAATGAAAGAGCTTTCATGTGGCCTGCAACACATGAGGAGCACACCTTAGATCAAGGTTTGCAAAGAGGAGATTTTTAGTTTTTAACAATTGTAATGCAAAGAAATATACATTCATTGTTGGCTTGGAATATTTCTTATGTTATTATTTCATTAGAATCATCTTTATTTAAGGCACAAATTTCAAATTTCTGATGATTCTTATTCATTTCCAATATTTCACCAAATGCTTGTTATGAACATGAAACCATTCCTTATATTGGTGGCACTTTTCCATTGGCTCGACAGTTGTATTAGTTTAAATTTAATAAATTTAATGATATTGAACATGTAAATTTTAATGAGAATGCAATTTATTTTACTTATTTTATAGTTTGCAATTCCCACATGACAAGAAGTTACCTCTAATTTTTGAGATTATCGAGATCTATGAGGTAAATTTCAACGAGGTTCTCCAAGGTATGCCTACTTATGTGTATTCTCTTCTTCAATTAGTTTTTATTATAGTTTCAATTTTCTTGTTTTGGTTACTTTATGTTTCTAATTTATGTTCACTTTCTTGTAGTTCTTCGATGACTTTGTTGGAAATTTCTCTTTTTCAATTTTAACCTTTTAATTAGATTAGGTTAAGAATATTTTATTTTATTTTATTACTCTGATTTGAATAAGGTGGTTGTGAATAAGGTTGTTGTTAAGCCTTTGGGTTAAGATTGAGTCACCAATAAGGTAATCACTTTATATTTTCTCTTATTCCTTACTTATCATCTTTATTTATCTTCATCAAGTTTGTAAGTTTATTCATAGTATTTAATTATTAGAGCTTATTCATTTTTATGGAAGAGGAAGTGATAAAAAAGTAATATATTAGTTAATTTCTAATGAGTAAACTCGTAGTCCTAACATCACGTTAGTTAGAAGTTTACAATAAAAAAAGTCTTAATTAATTACGAAATTGCAAGATAAAATTAATCAAATTCTCAACTTAAATGAAAACACACATATTGACCTTATAGTTCTTCTTTAAGTTGAGATATATTTTCATATTATGTCTTGTTTGAGTTTTCTTTTATTTATGTTTTGTTTTCTCTTTCTTTTGGATTTTAATTTCCTTTCTCATGTATTTTTAAAATTTTTATTATTCTTACCTTAGATTTGGCCTTTACAAGATTTGATAGTCTTATGTTTGCGCTCTTTGTAGTGATTTATTTTGACTTTTTCTTGAAGTTTGATTGCTTAATATTTCGAAATGTATATGGGGAATCTTTTCTATGCAATAACAAATGGAGGCTATGGGAAATATATACTCTCTTATTAGAGTGGGTTTTCCTTTATTCAAAAGGTCATTCGTCTGAAGTTCCTTTCCCCTACATTGGCCCAAAAACTTTGGAGGAACACTTAAATTTGTTCCAATTAGTATGATTCATTTTCTTAAAGAAAAGAATAGAATTCTAGGTGAAAATGTGAAGTTGGAAAACACTTTTCGCCCTTTTTTTACTTTGAAAATTATAATTTTCTATGTTTTTTCAACTTCAACTCCACTAAACTCATATTTTCAATGCAAATTACACTTTGACATAAAAGCAAGATTTGTAGATAATTGTCTTACCTCCATAATGATATTTAAAAAAAAAAATTTATTGACATATAGAGGGGTAAATTTGTTTTTTACTAACTGCATATACTTGAAATTTTCGGGCAAACATAAATAGTCACTTTTTGAACCCTAACGTTTTTTAGGGAAAGTTATTTAGTTTTTGGAAATAAACCATATCATCATAATCTGCATAGATTGCACTAGTGCACTGGCTATTTTTGGTAATTTTCAGTTTAAATCACTATTTTTTATTATTTTTTGAAATGGAAGAAGACAAGAAAATGGTGATGTTTCAATACATTTTATGAGCCCTAGATTTTCTTTTTAATGTGATCGTCAATAAGAAAAATGAGAATACCCTTTTGAAGAAGACAAGGGAGAGGAATTCTAGTATGATTTTTCTGATTTTTTTGTTGTTTCCATTTTAAAGTTATTGAATTTTCATTAAGTGCAATTTTCAGAACAATGAAATTCCATAGTGACATAGTTTAGTATAAAATTAATAATAAATTGAAATTTTTAATGAAACTCCACAAATCTTACATCATTAGAAACTATATTCAGAGATGAATCTAATGGTACCAAGTCTGAAAGATAACATTTTTTTTGTAGGTGTTTTTCCCCTCCAAAGTTGCAGGTTCCTGAAAACTGCAGATTTTTCTGGGTTTTTCGTTGACCAGAAACTCACGGTCGAGAAATTTCAAACTCTCGTTCGAGAGTTTAAAACACCACAGGTTACATTTAACCGTGCGGCTAAACTCTCGGCTGAAAGTTTTACAAACTCTTGGCCGAGAGTTTGCGCCCGAGAGTTTCCCCTCTAGTTTGATCCTTGAAGTCCTCCTTAGTCCACCTATAGTCAAATTTTCCCTCTATATTAATAGATTTAAGGAAGGTTGATGTGGTAAAAAAAAATAAAAGTATGGCATCTATTTTCTTAAAAAAATACCTCTTGTACCATCCCGGTATATTCACCCAACTTCCAAATGAAATTCTCCAATTAAGAAAATCAAAAGGGTTAAAAACATGAGATTTGAAAGCACCAAAAGCTGTGGGAAGTATAATTAAACATGTCGGGACTTATAATTAAACATGGTGCCATTGTATCTTCATTGGGGCTATGGTTACTTGCGGGCGATGAAGAAATTTCAGGAAAAATATGTAAATTTATATTCAATAGATGTATACTAATCTCAAAAATCCCTAGCCCTACCTCTTTTATCTAATAGTATGAGGAAAGCTAAAATTAAAATAAATTCCCCTATTTTTTGATTCATGGTTTCTAGATTGAGTTATTGTTGAGAACTTATATTTAAGAGCTTATATTGATTAATCTATCTTATGTGGGATCCAGGGAAAGTAGCACAATGAATCGGAGTATATGAAACTTATATTTTCAAAATTTTAATAAACTAAACCCCATTATTTATATAACAAAGATAATTTATTCATCCTCGTGTATCTATATTATGTAATTATAATAATTAATTAATTCTAATTATTTAATTAACCTTTTAAAATTTGTTTTAAAAAGTACAAATTACAACATAATATGTAATTATTTATATAAAAAATTACATTGTAAATATATATTTAATATAATATAACATAACAAGAACCACCTACTAATTTGAAAGCTTAGTGACAAAATCCAACCATGGGACTAGAATCATCTTTTCTAGAGGACTAATTTTGACTATTGAAGAACTCAATTTGGACAAGGGAAATTGTACTTTGAAATTGAAGCCCACAATGTCACATTTGAACAAGTCGACCCTAACATGAAATTGGACACCCTTGGAAGCCTATAAATACAAGTTACCTAAATCTCATTTGGACATCACCAAGCATATTATTCTTCTCTTATCATTGATTGGTTCACACAGGTTTGAGGCTGGGCAAAGAAGTTTGGGTTGTACAGGTCTGAGATTACAGGATTAAAAGTTTTCACTTGTGTTAAGGTTTTTGGTTTTCGAGTGCAAGCTTGACATATGTGTTTGGTGCATGTAATATTCTTTCCACGACTAGCTTCATGTGTTGTATGTTTCCCCAGGGGGGATTCCTCCCCCCCTGTTTGGGGGTTTGGAGGGGGGCGGTATCCTGCCTGCACGGGGTCTGGGGCAATTCCCTCAGAATTTTTTTTTTATGCAAACCCAAGGATGGGGGGGTAGGCCCAAAGATGGTGGGAATACCTACCCATGGTTTTTTTCATGCGTTTTGCACATTATTTTGGGCATGATGGTTTTATTCCCAAGGTATTTTGTAGATCCAAACAAAGGAACTATGGTTATGTTCTAATCCAGGGTTAGTGTATTGGGGTTTATGAATTCTTCAACATTTATATATATGTATTGTAACATTGAAAGGAATATAATGAAAAATCAATGTAGTAGTCATGATTTTGAGATCTAGGGGAAAATATCTGTGAATATTTGTTTTCAGTTCTCACTATTGCTTCTTTTTTCTATTTGAAGAATTCATTTGCAGGTAATTTTTGTACATGGTTAAAACCTACATTTGGTATCATATCCATTTCAAATTCAAGAGGACGCCTTTGCTGCTGAGGGTGCTATGCAGAATCTATGACTACAGATAGAATTATCATCCCTAGAATTGATGGCCTAGCCTATAACAACATAAAGACAAATAAGCTAATGTTTTCCTTAAAGTAAAGAGGAAATGGGATGAAGCCTACCTAATCCATCGTATGCTTCACTCCTCTATTGGCTTGTATGCTCCAATCCCTATATTTATAACTTGCACAATAAAATGACACAAGAAAATGATTTAGGACATCCATGTAGCATCATCTAATCACTTTATTCAATGGATCAACATGGAATAAAAATACATAAAATCATAACATCACATATAAGAAAAAAATCAACTGTTTGTATTAATATAAAAGGAGATAGTTACAACCAAATATAGGATTTGATCTTATATTGTGAGCTCCTCCAAGTTGAATTTTCCTTCCTCACCACAAAGAGTACCTCTACTTCACCTTAATTCATGGAATACTGAATCTCATGACAACAACATAAGGGTATAATCTATCTCCAAAAACCAACCCCTAGCTTGTGGATGTCCACAAATATATAGAAGGGGATGACAAGTTGAGAGTTCTTATCCATTTACTAGTCTAGGCTTGAGATCCACTCTTGATGGGAGGATGAGCTCAAGGGATAAGGGGTGAACTATATAAGGTATTATAAGATATGATTCAAGGCTTTAATCCAAGGAAAATATTTATAACAACTCCTAGAATCTTGTGGAAGAGGAAGCTTCAAAATTGTTTTATTTTTCTAGAATTTCTAGAACCAACACACCACTATCAAGGGGAAACCTGCTTGTGATCAACGTAGGTCCAGAAACTTTCAACCTACTAGTGAACGATATACAATGAAGGGAAAAGGCATGTTGGAACAAGAAATGACTGAAATAAAGTAGTTTTAGGTAGAAAATCATGGATTTGAGAGAGGAATTCTGATGGATGTGTGTAGGGAGGATGAAAAAGTGTTTAAAGGATGTGAATGATCATGTTTGAAGGCCTATTCACCGGATCCGAAAAAATGACCTATAAAAAATTCCCCCCTAAAGCACAAAGTCAGAAATAACAACTAATGACTGAAGGGATTTACCTTATAACAAGATAGGATCAAGAACAACTAGTGAGATCATCTTACGTTATGATATATTTACAACTTGACATCTTTTCTGAGGGAGGCATACCCATACTCAACACATAAGAAAAAAATACATGTATAATGATAAAAAGAAGTGTCCACTGATGAAAAATGGTGGACCCATAACTATATTAATTTTTGTATGATCATAGCCATCATACATTTTGATCATTGTATTAATCCTAAAATCGCAGCCTGGATGGATGAAACTAGATATGGGGTCTTATATCTCGTTCACATGACCATTTAAATGTATTAGTATAACCATGTGGATCAATGAGGTGGAGTCAAACATGGTAGACACCACCTAATTTCCAGCCAATAATGTAAGATGTTAACAGACGCGAGAGAAACCACTGATGATGTTAATGGCTCTCAGGGTATTGTAGTACAATCCATATGGTTTGAATGAATGAGTTGAAGTCGAACACAACACAAAATATTTCGGTCGATGGCCATTTATATAAACCTATCACCAAGAGCGAAGAGAATTTCCATTGATGTATGTAAGCACCATGGTACCGAAAGGGTCGTTTCTGAGTCAACTTCTTGGATAATCAGTTGATTTAGATAGGAAGTGACCCATCGTAGGAGGGCCTTGATGTATCCCCCATCAACAAAATGAAATGGGAATCATGATTTGAGACAAAATGATGATGACACGGAACTGGATCAGGAACACTAAATGTGGAATGAAGGCTTAAGAGTATTGTAGCAGATATTGATTGAATGAATTCTCGTGAACACATCGGTGAACTAAAATGGAGTTGGCAGCATTGACCCAAAACCAAAAGTGAAGGCTTTGATAAGGTATGATAAACCAGAAGACAAGCATGTTCCTAACCCAAAAACAAAACAGATGAAGTGGAAGAGTGTCATGATCAAGAGTGACTCCCTACCATTAAGAAGTGGAGTACCCTGTTTTCCAAATTTCCCCAACCATACTAGTCAGTACCTCTTTATTTTTTAACAAGGTTGAGGAGGATAACATAATCTTGATCTATAAGTTCACCCTTTTGATGAATCCCTTTGATTATGTTTAAATAACCCAAAGAAGGAGTGGTTCAGTCTCCTCATGATTGACCAGTCCATCACTATTTTATGTTTTTACGAGTCCAATGGAGGTAAAACTCGACACCTTTTTCTAGTTTAGAGAGTTTGAAAAAGAGGTGAAAAAAAAAACTCCAAAGGTTCCTTTTCATAAATATTCCCTTGAGTCTGAAAATGATACCCAAGAGAACCTATGAGCCATGATCGACTAAGGTATTCCTTTTTTGTAAATAGACTATGTCAATCCGGAAAAGGGTTAAACTTATACTAAGTAGACATCTTTTCATTCATTTTAATGAGTTCAAAAGGGAAAGTGCTGAACAATATTTTCCTATTTTGGGAGCCCGTAAAGGGCTAAAATATGAATCTCGGGGGTCTCTTTTTTTGTGAATTTACAGGTCCCAAAAAAGGGATAAAATTATACTCTCCAGTCAAAATGATATGTTCAAAACACGAAAAAATCCATCAAACAACTATTGAACTACTCAGAACACCATCAAAGGATTAAAAATACCTGTTTGATAGTAAAAATGAATCATAACTAGGTAAAAACATTAAATGTGAATACAATAATGGAATAAATGACCATAATTAATCAAAATGACAATTAATTTTTACCATTTCACATTTACCTTCAACAATGAGAGCTCTAAGTATTATTTTCCCTCGATATTTTGTAGTAGATTGTGATCAATATGATGGATCATTTCATGCATCGTCACTTCCACGTAGGAGCTAAAACCTTTCTTTTTCATTTCATGGTCGATTTTTGTGTTTTCAATCAAGTTTTTTGATTGTTTGAGGGCCCTAAGGCTTAAATAATTCCCCCCTAGACTAACACACCCTCTTAATGTCAAAAGGAGCATTGATCCTGGTAAAAATACAATGTAGGGAGGGTTGAAACACACTGTATATCCTTTTAGGGGTGATTTTGTTGCTGTTATCCTATTTTTTCGATAGTTCCCTTCAAAATTTACTACTTTTCTTGCATGGAATGGATCCTAATGAGTCTCTTTTTAATTTTTCAAGTCTTCATTGGCACAAAATTGCCTTTATATGAAGGGAAAGAGAACATCAAGAATAGGACATGAATCCAACAAATGATCTTGCTACCATCTAAGCACTAAAAAACTGTGGGTTTTTTAAATTCTTCTGGATTCGTGGCACGAGGAAACAAATTGAATTGTTGGATTATCATCTTCACTCATGGGATATTCAAGCACAAACATTCGGGTTAGGATAAAATCTACTCGAGATAAAGGTAGAGGATATATAATTTTCGACTGGTTTATCTATGAGAGGTGCCCCCATCTCTCTTATAGGTGGGAGAAGGGGTGGAGGAACAATCAAAGACTATATTACCGCCCATTTTAGACCTCGAGCCCAACCAAATAGGGATAAAAATTAAACATAAAATATGTGACCTGATTGCCCCTCAGAATGATCCTCTTCATCATGGCTAGATTGGATGGTAGTTCCACACTTCATGTAGCTAGTAGGTCACACATGCAGTATGGCCTAGGGTGTAAGGAGCCAACAATTTTAAACTAGAGTGACAGAGTGTTGGTAAACCTAAAAGAACAACAGACTAAAGCAAGAGAGGTAAAATAGAAGAATTTTGGCTATGGTGAAAATTTGGTCTCTTTTTCCTTAGGGCGGATTCCATTGTACAACCTCAACATATCATGCTTGAGCCCATTGAGTCGAGAGTTCCATGGATGAGGAGGTGGATATATATTATGTCCTGATATCAAGGTCTGTTAGTGATCAGTTTCTCACCAAACTTCTTTAGATGGTTGTGTAGAAAATTCAATATGATAGATGATTATCCATACCCAGGGATGGAATTTTGTAGCGACCCTAAGCTCGTACTTCTTGAGGGTGAGAAATGGGGTGCTACAGGTAAGAAATTTCAACCATTTTTATTTTTAGTTTTAAATCTTTTTTATATTTTTTTGATGTTATTGGAAACTAAAATATTGATAATTCATGCAGATATTGGGCTCGTTCGACTGATAGGTGCTTCATATCTCCATCATGTAGGAGATCCATAGTAGGCAGTAGCACCAGTACAAGTTGTCAAAGTATGAATTGATGCACTATGGGATATAAATGTAGCAAATACCATAGCAAAGGTGGAGTCCCACATGGAGGAGTTGACACATAGGATAAATGAGATCATGATCGACTAGATCCCCATGCGACTTCAACAACACACTCTTGGAGTGCCTAGCCATATTGGGCTATTACTGTGCAATATGGCTCGTGGACTGGCATGTTATCATGAGCACTATGATTATTCTAGTAGGAGGCTTATAGTCATATTTGCATGTAGTTATGTGCCTGGGGCACAAATTTTGTAAAACTCATATATATATATATATATATCTTCAGTGTTCATATGTTTCTATTATCATTTTCAGTGGATATGATGTGTATTAAAATTTATTTACATATGTTGCAAATGTGTATATAAAATATAATTATCCAGTGCATCTGTTAATGCATTTAGATTTCTAGAAATGTGTTGATATTGGATGAAATAAAAGTGTCTTTATAGAAGGAGAACCCTTAATAACATGTTATGAAACCAACTCACAAAATAGAATAAAAGATAGATTAATGACTTAGAAATCAACCTCTTTAAGGGGGAAACCTCCTTTACATTACATAAATGAACAATTCTTGGATGATACAGATGAAAAAATATCCTTTCTATATATAGGATTCCATGGGGTCACAATATAATCCTAGACGACCTAAAAATAATAATGTAAGGGAACAAAAATAACAACAGTGGGCTTTTATGGGGCACGATAATAACAATATGGGGACTACAGGGGTACCAAAATAACAGTAAGGGGGCTACACTAATAACAATAAGGGACCACACTAGTAATATAAGGACCTAACATGCCCCTCTCCTTCAAAAAAGTGTTTTCCTCAATGCTTGAGTAGTTATGGATGCTTCTATATAAATTTCTCATGCTCCCATGTGGAATATTTAGTTGGTAAGTTCTTCAACTTGATGAGATACTCTAAAATTGATCAATTTCGTAGCTGTCAAGTTCTTGTTTTTGTGATTGCTTCAGTTTCCAATATGATTTTTCCTTCCTCATCAAGTTCTAGAAATATTGTTTGAACTGGAAGTTTCTCACCTATGACCTTCTTTAATCATGACACATGGAAAACTGGGTACACTCAGGAAGAACCAGGAAGCTCCAATTTGTATCCCATAGTACCAATATTTTGAAACACCTTGTAAGGACCATAGTACTTTGGCGATAATTTACTATCCTTATTAGCTTGCTTGAGGGACATTTGTTTGTATGGTTATAGCCATAAAAATACCCAGTCTCCTACATCAAAAATTATCTCACTGCGATGTTGATCATCCTGTTGTTTCATTCGATTTTGTGCCAAATTTAGGTTATCCTTTAAGAGTTGGAGAAGTTGTTGTTGATGCTCGATGTCATCTTCCACTTCTTGAACCTTAGAATTTATCTTAAAGATGATGGGATGGACAGTGGATGATATCCATAAAGTGCTATAAATGGGGTCATTTTTGCTGCAATATGAAAGGAAGTGTTATACCACCATTCAACCAGAGGTAACCATTTGACCCATTGTGTTTGTTTATCAGATACAAAACAAAGAAGATATACTTACAAACATTTTTTCACTATCTCAGTTTTCCCATCGGATTGTTGACGATAATAGGATCTATGAGCTATTAGAGTACCCAAACATGAAAATAATTCCATCCAAAAATTTCCAGTTAAAATGGGCTCTCTGTCACTTACAATAATCTTTGGGTTTCCATGTCGCTTTTGAATTGTTTCCATAATTGTAGTATCAATTGTACTTTCTTTAAATGGATGAGATAATGCACAAAAGTGTGCATACTTAGTAAGTCTATCAAATACCACCATGATGACACTCTTTCCTTCAGACTTAGGTAAACCTATGATAAAATCCATTGAAACCTCCTCCCAACATTGGATTTGAATGGATAAAGGTTGTAGCAAACTTGGGGTCTTAATTTTCTCAATGTTATTTTGCTTGCAAACCAAACATTCCGCCACAAACTTTTGAATATTAGATTTAAGGCCATCCCAAAGAATTCTTTCTTTACCGTGTGGTAATTTTTAAAAATCCCGAGTGTCCTCCTATGGGAGAGGTGTGCAATTCCGAAAGAATATTTTGTTTTATTTGGGAATTATTACCAAGATATAAGTGATCTTTGTACCATAAGGAATCATTTTTACAACTAAATGTATTAGATGTACTGGGATCTTGCTACAACTTTTGAATGAGTGTTCACACTTCTTTTTCATTCATCTATTCCTCCCTTGCTTTGGTTATCCAATCTGGTTGGATAATATAAATGGAAAAAATAAATTCTTCCTCCTCCTCATCCTTTTTTGAGACTACATCTGCAACAACATTTAGCTTCCATTTTTTGTAGATTATTTCAAAGTCATAACCCAACATCATTGTGACCCATTTTTGCTGCTTTTTTGAAGATAGTATTTGTTCCAAAAATCATTTAAGACTATCATGATCAATTTTTACCTTGAAGTGTCTTCCCATTAGGTACGGTCACCATTTCTTTAGTGCATGTAGTATTGTCAAAATTTCCTTCTCATAAATAGCTTTATGTAAATAATTTCCTTTTATTGGACGACTTTCAAAAGAAATGGGTCTTCCTTCTTGCATTAAAAAAACACCAATTCCATTTCTTGAGGCATCTCATTCCACAATAAAGGTTTTTGTGAAGTCTGGCGTAGCGAAGACTAGTGCTTGGCACATTGCCTCTTTAAGATATTAAAAGGTCTTAGTTGCTTCACAAGTCCATGAAAATGCATCTTTATTCAATAATGTTGTTAAAGGTGTTTCTATTCTCCCATAATTCTTAAAAACACTTGTGATAATACCCTGTTAACCTAAGAAATCCTCCCAACTGCTTTATGGTTGTGGGGAATTTCCATTCCTTAATGGATTTAATTTTGTTAGGGTCTATCTTAACACCCTCCTAAGATACAATATGACCTAGATACTCCACCTCTTGTACTCCAAAAAAACATTTGGAGGTTTTTTCATATATTTGTTTGTCCTCCAATAGTTTGAGCACAACATGTTGAGTATTCATTCTAATATGATGATATCGTGAATGAAGATCCAACTTGGTAAAATAAATTGCTCCATCTAATTCATCCAATAATTCATAAATCACAGGAATGGGAAATTTATCTCTAATAGTGAGCTTATTGAGCTCCCTATAATCCAAACACATGTGCCATGATCCATCCTTCTTGTGCACCAATACTACTGAAGTAGAGAAAGAACTTTGACCAGGTTGAATTATACCAACCTCTAACATTTATGCAATCATAAGTTAAATTTTTCTCTTTTGGACGTAAGGATATTTGTAAGGCTTGTTGTTTGGAGGAAAATTTCCTGGAATCAAATGAATAGCATGATCATGATCACAAATAGGTGGGAGTCGTTTGGGAGTTTCAAACACCTTGGAATTATTGTCTAAGTATTTTTGGAGATATGGAGAAATAGATGATTTTGATGTTGGAAATTATAGTGAGAATAGTTGTGCAACTATGCCTCATTTTCATTTATTTAGAATCTTTTCTTTAGTCAATTTAGCATTCCTAAATCACTTCCATTAATTATCAACTAGGGCTATTAAACTGATGAAGTGTGGTGCACTATATGTGCCTAAGTGACCTCTCCCTTACTTCGTTGTATGTGTTTTTCTTATTGTTTAAGGGGTTTTGTATTTTCAGTCCTTAGTATGTTATCCTAGGCTACTTACAAAAGTAAGAATGAATCTAATTAAAAAGGAAGAAAAGGAAGTGTTATGAAACTAAGTTAATTTTCTATAAAATAAACCAAAGTTTATTGACTAATTCTAAGACCTAGTTTTCAACAAAAAGGTAAAGCATGTACTTCATTTAGTGATTAAAAATAATCCATGGATCTATGACTCAATTGATATTTGAAGACAAAATGAAAGCAGGGAAATGTGTCAACTATTGTACTTTATGTTGTTTCAACATTCAATTATTAGGTAAAAACCCTATGAGATGAAATCAACTATTTGTAACTTAGTTGCTAAAGTCTAAAACAGAAAACAGAGAATGCTATTTAAATTTATCTAAGATGCTTCAGTTACTCCATTTACCCAACATGTAGAGAGTGACCCCTTTGTGGTAATGTTTCTAAGAAACCATTACATTTGTCTAAAGAATTACAGTAACTCAAACATTGCATTAAATATAATCATTTAATCATCCTTGCTAAGTATATTCCGATTAGTCTCTTTCAGGATGACCTTTAAGAAGATTTTTTTGTTGCAATGGAATGAGGATCTTCTAACTAAAACCAACTAATTGAATAATTGACTTATCAGTCTCATCCAAATATGAAGCTTGTGACCCCTTGATATGGCTTCAGAGAAATAAATTACACCCTTAGATCTTAGCAAGCAAATGACAAGAAATGAAATGCATTCAACCACTGCGCTTATAAGGCATTTAACCATTCAATGTAACATTTAGTATATAGGAAAAATGGATTTCATAAATGCTTAATTAGACACAACAATTGAAAATTATTTTGAAAGATGAAAGAAGTAAACTAAGCAATCATGTTTCTCAACACTTCAATCTTTATTCCAATCCTGAAGACAAAGTTACCTATCTCCTTGAAATGTTTCAAAAGGTAAATCTCCACAGTTGCATCTAAACTATTGAAAACTGGGAATTAGGCGTGAAAAGAAAGTACTAAATAGAATTGAAACAAATATAACTAGAAAGCATTAAAAACCTCCTTTAGCAGTAGTGGCCCTCTGCTACCATGTTTTTTAACCCCTTAGCTCCTTAAAAATGTAATCAAAGCAGCATCTGGGAACTGAACTTCTTTATTGAAACAGAATTTTAGAAAATAGAGTATCTCACTGTAATTCTGAATTTGTGTTATACAAACTTCTCCTTTTCTTGGTTCTATAGATCCTCTATTTATAAGTAATTTTCATAACTAACTATGAATAAAGATAGCTACAGGTGTATCTTTGAAATATAATCAAACTGGGACTCTTAGGACTCATGATTTGCTACGAAGCAAATCAAGAGTCCTAATTGTTGTGTGAAATGGTCTTTGAGTTTGAGCTTTGACCATTGGTTTAGGCCTCTTTATTTGTCGATCTGGTCCTTATGAATAGGATGAAATCCATGTAGGAGGGATTCTGAGACTACCCATGTGGACCATTCCTTCAAATGACACCTATAACATGTTCAACCACAAGAGTAGCTACGGAACGCTAGGTCAACTGTCGAACAGGAAGTATTTTGTAGCCAATCTATAGAAACTTATTAAAATAGAAAAATCATGAAAACACAATATGTTAATCATTTGAATGTATATTTAAGACAAAAATTAACATTCTTCATTGATTAGGGTTTATGAATTTATGGAAAAGAGGTGAAATGAGATGAGAAATTTGTAAAGGAAAGGGTAATTTTGGGGTTCAACATACCCCCACTGCAAAATCATTGCATTTCCTCATGCAATTTTCCAAAATTTTAAGTTCTTCTCCCTCACTGCATGTGTTCTAATACTTGAGCCAAAAAATCCAACCCTATTCTTTTGTTTCTTTTGGAAGTCAGTGTCATCCTTGGCTTTTTCATGAGCAGTTTGAATTCGAGGTTTATGAGTGCTCTGTTTAACCTCTTGTTCTTCTTCATCAGTTTCCTATTTTCCTTGTGTAATATTCCTAGTTGTAGAGTAGAGTTATCATTCATTATATTTTTCAACTTGAATTGCTCTTTCAAAATCTCATTTTCATTCTTAATGTGCCTATTCAATATCTCTAATTCATATTTACCTTGCTTAAGAGTTTCAATCAGATGTTCTTGTGGATTGACAGATATTTCTTGACTCATTGAGGCACTTCTTTCCAAGGATTCCACATAATCATATATTTGGTGTTGGACTGGGTCTATACCAGGCGATCTCCTACTAGGGCCTTCTTCAAAATGATATAGAGGGGTGTTTTGAAGACTGTTTATAGGAGAATTGTTAATAGGTGTTTGAACTTGGGTTTCTTCATCTTCTATATTTATGAATTATGTCTCCTTTTTCGATGTCTTTTTCATAATACCTCAGAGTCTAGAGCTCCTTCTCAGCTTTGGTGGATTCTCATCCTCTTCATTAATACCCTCACTTGATTTCTTTTCTTTTCCTCTAGCCCTAATTTGTTTCCTAATTTCTGTTAACTTCTCAGAAATTAGTTCTTCATCTTCTTCCTGTGGTGGAGTGTCAAGTTTGTTTTCAATAACCATGTTAGTTTTATTCCTTCTGATTCTCCTAGAATTTTCATCTTTAGGTGGTGATTTTGACTGTACTTGAAAATTATTTCTCACAAGAAAATCTTCCCAATTGTCCTCTATGCTCTTTAAGTGGAATTCAATCAATATTTTTACTAAACCATGATGATGCAGAGTGGTTTCTAAAAATTGGACTTTATTTTGGACATTGGAAGCCATTCTCTTTAGACTATTGAGAAAAAAGAAAGGTAAGTTTATCTTACCATATTCTAGAAAATTCATTAATAGCCTGATATGGTATACATACATAGTTCCAAACCTCCCTTCACATGTTATAATTTTTTTCAAAATTAGCAGCATGTTTCTCCACTTACTTTTCAGAGCAGTACTTGGAATTCCTTTCCTAAAGATTGAAACATCCATACCTGGATTTTTAAGTATCTCCTTCCAAGACTCATTATGAAATTATTTGTTTTTGCACCACCATTCTTCTTGGCTTAGGAGTTCTTTTTCTTCAGCTAAAAATGATTTTGTTATTGTGAATTTGATGTCTCCAATCTCTACCTCAGCCCCATCAAAATATCTGGCAAATGATTTGGTAATCTCCTTATGAAAGCCATCAAACTTTTCTATAAAATTCAACCATCCTGATTACTATAGTAGCTCCATGACTTGTGGATATCCCTCCATATATTTGACTCCTACCAGCTCTGTTCTGACAATTAGACCCATTCTTCTCCTGTGCAGAGTATATTCTACTTTAGAATTACCCTTCTGTGTTTGAAAATGGATTGGCTGCAAAGTGTGATGGAGGTGAATGAAAGATGGAGGTGATCAGGCTGTGGAGTTGATAGAGAATAAAATGGGCTATGGATATGATGGAGATTTTATGGTGAACTTGTGGGGAATAAGTAAATGATACGATCTTAGAGAGATGTGGCCTAATAGGTCACCTTATGATTATGACCGTTACTCATTAATCAAGGGTTTAATGCTAGACCGTTGTGGAACGTTAGATAAGGGATATGGTCAAGATATTTCATGACAAGGATTAATCAATTCGAATGATAGGTTGTTTAGGGAACATATTATTATACACATTGTACATATTTCATGTTTTAACTTTTTGTTATTAAAATAATTTTTCACAATTTACCTCTGAACTTAACGTTATTGTATGTTGTTCTTGATGTTGTTCCTTAGGTCCTCCTTTTTGTGGCATGGTGTTCTTTAGAACATAGTCTTATAGTCCCTTCTTGAAATCATATTGTCCTTATTTGTTTGAGTAGGCTGCATAATCAGATTGGCTGCAGAATAGAATCAGCTACAGAATGTGAATAGCTACAGAATGTACCTGGCTGCAGAATGTGATCTGTCAAAAGAATATGAATTATGGATATGGAATGTGGATGTGGAGTGAGATGGAATAGGAATATGGAGTAAAAAAAAAAAATGTTATGATGGAATGAAAGTGAAATAGAATGGAAGTGGAATGAGGTGGAATATGAATATGGAGTGAAATGAAATGAATTTGCAATTTGTGATTTGCAAACATGAACACTTAGAAAAGAAAAATGAAATTATAGGATGTCAGAGAGTTCTGATTTTCACCCTATACTTTCTGCATAAGTATGCCAATTATTGATTGGTTTTCATACTTATACTTTATTATTATTTTGGTTTTTAAACTCATGTGGTGATCATTTTTTAAGGAGCTTTCCGGATTATTATTAATTTTTTTTTTATTTTTTTATTTTTATTTTATTTTTATAATTTTTTTATTATATTTTTATTATATAGAAAAATAAAAGCTAAGTTTGTGAAGAAGAATATTTCTTCTTCACTGAATCCATATGAAGGTTATCTTGAAATTTTCTGACAAACTCTTCTTTTGAAAGTGGTTTATGATATACTTTCAGCCTATGACCATTTACAAGAAGAGATACCTTTTCTTCATCTATTGTTTTGATCTATACTACTCCATTTTCAAAGACTTTCTCAATCTCATATGGCCCAAGCCAATGAGTCTGAAATTTCCCTTGAAAATCCTTGAATTTTGAGTCAAAAAAGAGTTCCCAGTCCCCTTCTTGAATTTTTTTCTCTTTGATATACTTGTCATGCCATTTAATCCTTTGTTGTTGGACTATGCTAGTTCTTTGGACTGCATCTTGTCTGATTTCTTCTAGTTCATTAATTTTCTCCAATCTATGCTTTTGTGCTTTTGTTAAATCAAGTCCTAGTTGGACTGCCATCTTGAAGGTTTTGATTTGAAATTCTATAGGGAACAGGAATTGTTTCCCATAAACAATTTCATAAGGAGTATGTCATGTTGTGTTTATCCATGTAGTTCTATAGGCCCATAAGGCTTCAGTAAGCCTTGCTGCCCAATATCTTTTGTGTAGATGAACAGTCTTAGTGAGAATTCCTTCAATCACCTTGTTGGTAAATTCAACCTGACCATTTTCTTATGGATGGTAAGGGGTAGACTTCTTGTGCTTGATTTTGTAAATTTTTACCATCTTTTGCACCATATTTTATGTAAATTTAACACCTTGATCTGTTACAATTTCCCTTGAAACACCAAAACGAGTAAATATATCCTCAAAAAGAAAATTGACTACAGATAACTCATTAGAAAAAGGTAATTCTTTAGCCTCTACCAATTTAGTGACATAATCAGTGAATACGAGGATATACGTCTTTTGTTTAGATGGAGGATTGATAGGTCCAACAAAATCCAAAGCCCATTTTTCAAAAGGTTCAATATGTACCTGAGGTTGTAATGGAATTTCATTTGAAGGAGCAGGTTTCCCTACCCTTTGACAACAGTCACACCTTTTGACATATTATTTGGCATATTTGAAGATGGATGACCAATAATATCCTAAATGAAGGATTTTATAGGTTTTCCTCTTGTCAGTAAAATGTCCACCATAGGGTTCATCATGACATGCCTTAAGAATTTCAGGCATTTCATCTTCTTGAAAACATATTTTGTTAATAAGATCTGGACCTGTCTTATACAATTCCTTAGTAATCCATGAATATTTTTCACTTGTTTGAATGATTCTTCTTTTCTCTCTAGCATGCATATTTGAAGGTAATTTTCATGTAACTAAGTAATTGGAAATATCTTCAAACCAAGGAGTTTGAGTAGTTATTGCAGAGAGATATTCATGAGGAAATTTATCTTCAACTGGAGTGTTGTCTTTGACATTTGGGATTCCAGACAGGAAATCAGTAACTGTATTTTGTTTTCCAGGCCTGTCTAGAATAGTAATGTTAAATTCTTGTAGGAGAAATAACCATCTTATAACTTTGCTATTAGTAACAGATTTATTCATTAAATACCTAATTGCAGAGTGATCTACGTGAAAAAAGGTTTCATAGCCTATTATGTAATGTCTGAATTTATTGATAGCATGAACAACAACTAAGAATTCTTTTTTAGTTACAGTATAATTCAACTCTGGAGGAGTCAAATTTTTACTTGTATAGTATATGGCATAAGGGATCAGGTATTTTTTTTCCTAACACAGCTCCTAGAGTTGTGTCTGAAGCATCTGTTGATATATGAAAAGGTAGTTTCCAGTTAGGCCCTCTTAAGATGGGTGCTTCAGAAATTTTTTCTTTTAGGGTTTCAAATGCTAACTGGCAGTCAAAATTCCATTTGAATTCACAATCTTTTGTGAGTAATTTGAATAGTGGAGATGCTATCTTGGTGAAGTTTTCTATGAATCTTCTATAATACCCTGTGAATCCTAGAAAAATTCTAACATCTTTCTGGAAACTTGGAACTAATAGTCTGGAGATGACTTCAAATTTTGATTCATCAACTCTAATTCCATCTCCTGAAATGTGATGTCCTAAAACAATCCCTTCAGTAAAAATCATGAAACATTTCTCATTACTTTGTGAAAGGTTCACTTCTTTACACCTTTTTAGAAAATTTTCCAAGATTTCTAGAGCTTCTTCAAATGAATTACCATAGACTGTAAATTCATTCATGTATACTTCTGCACAATCATGTATTAGATCAGAAACAATTCATAATACTTCCCTTTAGAATGTTGCAGGTGCATTGCATAATCTGAAAGGTAGTACTCGGCAGGCATAAGTTACCCAAGGACAGGTGAATGTGATTTTATCCTGATCTTCAGGTGCAATTTGAATTTGATTATATCCACTGAAACCATCCAAGAATGAGAAATACTTTTTTCCTACTAATGTATCTAAAACTTGACCTATAAAAGGTAAAGGAAAATGATACTTAAGCATAGCTTTATTCAATTCTCGATAATCAATGCATACCCTCCATTTACCATTTTTCTTGGGTACAATCACCAAAGTAGAAACCCACTGACTATCTGAAATGGGATAGATAAAGTTGACATTCAAAAAATTTTGCAACTCTTCTTTCACAATCTCCCTAAGATTTGGATTCATCCTTCTCTGAGGTTGTCTGATAGGTTTACAATTTTCCTCTATGTAGATGTGATGAGTGCAAGTCTTAGGACTAATCCCTTTCATGTCAATGTATTTCCATGCATATGTAGATGAATGTTTTTGTAATGTTTTGACTAGCTCTTCTTGTTGTAATTTTTCTAGGTTTTTGTTTATGTTCAAGGTTTTTCCTGGAAATATTTCAATTGCAGAGCTACCAAATTCTTCCATAGAGTAAAGAGACATAGGCCTAGATGACAAAAATTCAATATTAGATCTTTCTTGGAATTGATCATGTCCATATTCTGGAGATGATTCATAATTTTCTAAAGTATTCAAGATCTGACTATCTTCACTAATATTTGAAATAGTGAAGAGAGGCTGTATATCTTCTTCATCATCAATCCATTGTTTGTCATATATCTCTGTGATTGTTCTTGCTGGAGGATATAAAGTGAATTTCTTAGTTGAATTTCCATCAAAGATGTACATATCACTAGATCTATAGCTGATGAAAGCATCAACTGTAGCCAACCAAGGTCTTCCTAGTATAAGAGGATGTCCTCCTAGATTATTTTAGGAGTTAAAATCATAAAGTCAACAAGATACTCCCAAGAATCTAAGGAAACTGAAATATCTTCTAACACACCATCTGGTCTGATTACAGACCTATCTGCTAACTGTAGTAATGTGGGTGTATAAACAAGATTAGGAAGCTTAAGTTGTTCCATGGTTTGCTTGCTCGTGATTTTTATTACTGCTCCTAAATCAATTAATGTTTTTTGGATTTCAATTCCATTGATGTGAGTTTTTACAACTAGAATTCTGAGATCTAGATATTTTTGAATGGCAATCTTTCCCATCATCATGTCTGTTATTTTTCCTACTAGTTGAATTTTCTTTATTTTTTTTAATTTTCTTCGAGGTTTCTTCATACTCAAATCCTTTATTGTTTTAGATAAGATTGTAATTTCCTTGATGGCTTGTAATAATGTAATTTTGATACAAACATTTCTCAATTCATCTAGGAAATCATAATTAGGCAACATAATATGTTTCTCTACACCTCTATCAATTTGTAATATTTCAGGAAAAGGAGGTGTAGAAGTAGATGTTGATGGTTTCTCTAACATAGGAGTTGAATTCATTGCTTCTGTCTATTTTTCCTTTTCAATGCTTTGGTTTTGGAGAGATGTGCTCTCTTCAAAAATTTTATTAACTTGTAGAGAATCTTCCTCAGAATTGTCTTATTCTTGTATTACCACAGAGGGCTTATTTTTTTCAAGTATCTTTCCATATCTAAGTTGGAAATCATTAAGATCTAGAGGAGTAATCAAATAAGTTGGAAATTGTTGACCTTCTATCATATAGGTATTCTGAGGGTTTTATTGTTGGGGTTTGGTACTGGCTGGGTAGGTAACTGAATTGGTCTCTGAGGGAATGGTAGTGAGAGTGGTGGATTTTGATTTTGAGATTGAGGTTGTGGATTTTGTTGGGGAAGATAATTTGGATATGATGGATAGGATGGATAAGATGATGGATACTGATAATACTAAGAGAATATTCCATAGGTATTTTGCATCCCTTGAGCCCAAGGTTGAGATTGATTTTGAGATTGAGGCCAAGGTTGCTACCAAGAATTCCAATTTGGTGGGGGACAATTATACATTTGGTTATTAAACCCTTGAGTTTGAGGCCCCTGCCAAGGTCTTCTAGAGACAAAACAAAGAGATTATGTAGGGTTTGTAGTTGTTTCTTCTTGAAAGACAACCTTAAGACCAGGAATTGAAGGACAACTCTTGGTCTCATGGTTCATTGAAAAAATCACACAAGTCTCTATTACTTTTGCAACAAGAGGACATTCTCTCAAAGCATGCTTCTTTATGCATTTGGGATAGCATATTTCTAAGGCATCAGTCTCATATTTTTTCTTGTTTTGTATCTTAAGGGTGTCTATTTCCTCACTAAGACTCCCTAGAATGTCAGTTTTGAAGTCATGAAGCATCTTTCCAATTTCTGCCCTACTTATTGTTCTAGCTATAGATTTGTTTACCCTAGCAAGAGTAGGATCTCTTGGTCCTTTCAAAAATTTTGATTTTCCTCTCAGGAGATTAATACATAATTCCCCAATATCAGCTAATGGAAGTTGAGATATGTCTCCCTTCCCCATCATATTAAGAATATTTATCCATTCATCTCTAATTGTTTTCAACAAAAGAGCTTTTAGAGTGTCTTGGTCTAGATTTTTCATTTTTTCTCTCTTGATGTTATAGTTGAATCTTTCAAGGAAATCCTCCAAATTTTCATCCTCCTTTTGCATCATTTTAAACACTTCATCCTTATGGTTAATAGGTATACAATAGTCCAAATACCTTTCTAGAAATGCTCTTCTCATATCATTCCATGACCCAATAGACCTAGTGATTAGACTCATGAACCATTTTAGGGCTGCTCCTTTCAATGTTGAAGGAAATAATTTTAGTTTTTTAGCATCTTGTAGATAGCCATAAGTTCTGCACAAAACTTTAAATTCAAATAAAAATGTATCAGGGTCTTTACTTTTCAATCCATGAAATTTTGGAAGAACAGAAGGTGAGATATTTTGCATGGTAGCATTTGTCTCTTCATCTACTATAGGGAATCCAAAGGAACTTTCAACTCCCCTTCTACCTCTACCTCCTTCTGCATTTCCTCTACTTTGTTCTGCATTTCCCCTACCTCTTCCTCTATCCCCTCCTCTACCTCTACCTCCTCCAAATAGCAAGTTTTCTCCATTAAATATTTCTCCTTCTCCTTCCCCTCCTTCTTCTCCTCTTCTTGCCATGATAGATTCTTCAGAACTGATATAAGGTTCAACCTAGAGGTAAAATTGTTCTTCTGGTTCTTCTATCAATTGTATGTTGAAGAAATGTTCTTCCTTTTCCTCTTCACTAGGGATTTCTAATTCTTCAGCTAGAATATATTCCCCTGTAGAAGTGAAAAAGGTTATTCCCCCTGTTGGAGTCCTAGGATCTTCTTCCTCTATAATTTCCTCAGTGGATGAAGTGGGAGACTCTCCTAGCTGGATATCTGATATTAAAACTTCAAGAAGTCTATGACCAGTATAATATGGGATATGAGTTTGAGATGGAGGTGTACTACTTCTTGGTCTAGGTGGAGTGAGTAGTGTTGTAGGGATTAAGCTTCTGCCTCTTATAAATCTGCCCCTGGAGTCTCTTTCTCTACGCATATCATTTTTTTTGGGATGTAAGAAATAAGGCTACCTAGTTACACTTCCCCGGAAACGGCACCAAAATTTTTAGTCAATTTAGTGTTCCCAAATTTCTTTCATTAATTATCAACCAGGCCTAGTAAACTGATGAAGTGTGGTGCACTCTATGTGCCTATGTGACTTTTCCCTTCATTGTATGTGTTTTTCTTATTTTTTGGGGGGTTTTGTATTTTTAGTCATCAGTATGTTATCCTAGGCTACTTAGAAAAGTGAGAATGAATCTAATTAAAAATGAAGAAAATGAAGTGTTATGAAACTAAGTTAATTTTCTATAAAAGAAACCAATGTTTATTGATTAATTCTAAGACCTAGTTTTGAACAAAAAGGTAAAGCATGTACTTCATTTAGTGATTACACCTAATCCATGGATCTATGACTCAATTGAGATTTGAAGACAAAATGAAAGCACGGAAATGTGTCAACTATTGTACTTTAGGTTGTTTCAACATTCAATTATTAGGTAAAAACCCTATGAGATGAAATCAACTATTTGTACCTTAGTTGCTAAAGTCTAAAATAGAAAATAAAGAATGCTATTGAAATTTATCTAAGATGTTTTAGTTACTCCATTTACCCAATATGTAGAGAGTGACCCCTTTGTGGTAATGTTTCTAAGCAACCATTACATCTGTCTAAAGAATTACAATAACTCAAACATTGCATTAAATCTAATCATTTAATCATCCTTGCTAAGTATATTCAGATTAGTCTCTTTCAAGATGACCTTTAAGAATATTGTTTTGTTGCAATGGAATGAGAATCTTCTAACTAGAGCCAGTTAAGTGAATAATTGACTTATCAGTCTCATCCAAATATGAAGCTTGTGACCCCTTGATATTGCTTTGGAGAAATCAATTACACCCTTAATTCTTAGCAAGAAAATGACAAGAAATGAAATGCATTCAACCACTGTACTTATAAGGCATTTAACCATTCAATGAAAGATTTAGTAGATAGGAAAAATAGATTTCATAAATTCTTAATTAGACACAACAATGGACAACTATTTTGAAAGATGAAAGAAGTAAACTAAGCGACCATGTTTCTCAAAACTTCAATCTTTATTCCAATCCTAAAGACAGAGCTACCTATCTCCTTGAAACGTTTCAGAAGGAAAATCTCCATAGTTGCATCTAAACTATTGAAAACTGGGAATTAAGCATGAACAGAAAGTACTAAATAGAATTGAAACAAATCTAACTAGAAAGCATTAAAAACCTCGTTTAGCAGCAGGGCCCTCTGCTACCAAGTTGGTTAACTCCTTAGCTCCTTAAAAATGTAATCAAAACAACATTTGGGAACTAAACTTCTTTATTGAAACAGAGTTTTAGAAAACAGAGTATCTCACTGTAATTATGAATATGTGCTATATAAACTTCTCCTTTTCTCGGTTCTATAGAACCTTTATTTATAAGTAATTTGCATAGCTAATTATGAATAAAGATAACTACAAGTGTATCTTTGAATTATAATCAAACTAGGACTCTTAGGATTCATGATTTGCTATGAAGAAAATAAAGAGTCCTAATTACTGTGTGAAACGGTCTTTGACTTTGAGCTTTGACCATCGGTTTAGGCCTCTTTATTTGTCGATATGGTCCTTATGAGTAGGATGAAATCCATGTAGGAGGGATTCTAAGACTACCCATGTGGACCATTCTTTCAACTGACACCTGTAACATGTTCAACCACAAGAGTAGCTACGGAACACCCAGTCAGCTATGGAACAGGCTGCATTATGTAGCCAATCTGCAGAAACTTATTAAAATAGAAAAAATCATGAAAAAACAATATTTTAATCCTTTGAATGTATCCTTAAGACAAACCTTAACATTCTTCATTGATTAGGGTTTATGAATTGATGGAAAAGAGGTGAAATGAGATGAGAAATCTGTAAAGGAAAGGGTAATTCTGGGGTTCGACATCTTTTTCATGACATTAGAGCTTATTATTTAACGTGGCTTCCCTAAGATACACCATAATTCAACTTCCTTCCCTTTCAAAAAAAAATTCAAGAAAAGCTCTTGAAAATTAAAAGCTATGGTCCCCAAATTCTATAACCATTGTACTCCTAGTACACCATTAACAACTCCCATTGGAATGGAAAGCATTGGACTATTCAATACATATTCTGCCATGGTTGGGTTGATATGATGGCACTCTCTAGAGAAATTTATAGTTCCTCCATTTGCAACCATCACTTGACACTCTAGTAGTGGGTATAGGAAGCAATTGAATTCCTTGGGTACCTTACAATGAATGAAATTATGGGTACTACCCGAATCAATCAACAATATTACATTTTTCTTCTTGATGTGTCCTTCTATCTTGAGAGTTTGAAGAGTGAATATTTCTACCAATGTATTATAGGATGCGATAAGAATCATTTCTTCTTTCTCTAGGGTTGGTTCTTGGTGTATATCCTCTTCTTTTGAAGTTTATTGTTCATTTTCTTCCTCCTCTTCACAATCTATGTAAAATAATTTCTTCTCAGCACACTTATGACCTTTAGTGTATTCTCTATCACAAATGTAGCAAAGCTCTTTTGCTCTTTTTTCTTCCAATTGTTGTGGTGTCAACCTTTTAGGTTGTGGAAGTCTAGGATTAGCAAGACTTCCATATTTATAGATGTGAGTGGTAGGCTTCCTTGTTGCCATAATTTTACTTTCTTTTTTTCTTGCCAACTTGAATGCCTTCTCCAATGAATCAGGTTCCCAAAGGCGAACCTCATGTTGGATGTTATCCTCTAAAGTCCCTATGAAGACATCAATCTCGTGTTCCTCTGGAATATCAATTACCCTTATATTCAATTTTTGGAAGTCCTCAATGTGCTCCACCATTGAACCCTTTTAATTGATATTTATCAATTGGCTAAAGAAGGTTTTTCTCTTTTTATCCTCATAATGTGCTATCATTTCCTCCATAAAAATTGACCAAGTGACAATTTTTTTACAAGAGAAAAGCCATCGATACCATACAAATGTATTTTTTTCTAAATATAAAGTTGCAATGTGTACCTTTTGTGTGTTTTGCACATTATGGAGACAAAAATATTGCTCCATATGTAGTATACATGTTACGAGATCCTTGCCAACAAACATCCTCATATCAATATTTGGAATATGGTGGGTCTTCAATCCAACATTAGAGTTTATGAATCTTCTATCAAATTTGTCAAACCTTCCTTCAAACCTTCCATGTCTACTTTTAGATAATTCTTCATGTCTTCCATGTTCCCTTTCATTTTTTCATCACTCTTAGCTTCCATGCCATCCCTCTTAGCTTCCATGCCATTATTCAAACCATCCATATTAGTTTCCATGCCTTTCTTCAAACCATTTGTATTAGCTTCCATGCCTTTCTTTAAACCATCCATCTTAGCTTCTATTTCATTTTTTGTTACTCTTTGCGAGAGTGAAAATTGTTGCACTCTGTCTTGTAATTTTGATATATCATGTTGCACTTCTTCCTCTTGATGAGTCATAATAGAGAATTTCGAGGGCTTAATGGGTGTTGAATTATTTTTAGGTAGAAATTTAGAACCCAATACTGATATTATGCTTCAATATGCCCTTGGAATCACTTCAAACTAATTTTTCAAAAAAGACTTTTGCAATATTTTAAAAACAAATACACGCCTTTTTCTTTCTTTTAAGGAGATTGATATTGAAACTGGCGTATCTCTATAATTTTGGATCCCCTATATTTCATATTTAGTACTTTAGTAGCCATATGAATCTTCTTTCAAATGCCACAATTACAACCTGATTTGGATTCTTCAAGGAAAATTTATGCCCAATCTTCCACAATGACCTAATTATGGATTGGTTCAATAGAGTGAAATTTCACGGCATGCGATGTGTCACTGTTTCCTCCTTCGGCTCTAAAATCGATACAAAGGAAACTACAGTACATGGAATTTTAGCTAATTTTTATAGAAATGCAATATTATTCTTATAGTGAGAGTTACAATGATATCCCCAAGGTCACCTCTTTGAGATGAAATTCAAGAGCCTGCAAAAACCCTAACTTACACAATTCATATCTTTGAAAATATTGCGAACCAAGATCTAATATTTTTACACTAAGTTCATCTAGAGTTACTAGAAAATGGGTTTTTCTTTTAGCTTTTGAACCTTTGTAGAAAAAAAATTTATAGAGAAAATTCCATGATGTCCTGTTTGAAGCCACGAAACCCTAGAATCCAAAGCTTTGATACTAAATGTTATGAAACCAACTCAAAAAATAGAAGAAAAGAGATATCAATGACTTATAAATCAACCTCTTCGAGGGGGAAACCCAATTTATATTTCATAAATGAACAATTCTTGGATGATACAAATGACAAAATCTCGTTTCTAAATATAGCAGTCTATGGGGTCACAATATAATCTTAGCCGACCTAACAATAATAATGTAAGTGCACAACAATAACAATAGTGGGATTTTATGGGGCACAATAATAGTAATATGGGGACTACAGGGGTACAAAAATAAAAATAAGGGGGCTACACTAACAACAATAAGGGACTACACTAGTAATATAGGGACCTAACAGAACATGGAAGGATGGTAGGACTTCTAACCGAATATACATTAGTCAATTGTAGTACTACAAGATGTGAGTCAAGTCTGATGAATTAATGATGGATACCATGTGAGATAACATGAGACAATAGCTAGGCCACTATGCTCAGTATTCATCAATGTTGTTAGCAGAGCGACCGATACAGATTCCTCGTACACTCACTAACTCACCATTTGGAGCAAAGATAACCCAAGCTACAGAGGTTCAGTTTTGAGTACTACAAATAGCACCATCCGCATATCCAAAATATGGTTCAAGGGATGCTAAAATCTACAAACCAAATGTAAATGGGATCAACATAAACCATAGGAAACTTTGAAGAAACACACTACAAACACACTCAACACACCTATATACAATATGTACAAAGTGTATTATGAAAAAATTCAAGCATAGTGTTTATGAAGGTAGAACCCATTCCTAGGCTGTGCTAGTGTAACTCCATCAAAATCAACTAGCTCATAGGCCCCTTTAGCAAGAACACGCTTGAAAATATACAGACCTAGCCACACAGTCTGGAACTTTCTTGGTCCTAAATTTGCAGACTCTTGATCGTATAGGAGAACGGAGTCTCCTTCCGAGAAGACATGAGGCTTGAAAATTTTTCCATATTGCACCTTAATAGGTTTCTTATGGGCTTCATTTTCCATAGTGACATCTTTCCGAGTTTCATCTAATAATGTTAGATGTAAGAGACATTCCTCTTCTATGGAAGTGACAGGAAGAAGTTCTACAACTAGTTTTAGTGATGAAATCTCACATTTGATTGGGAGGATTTCTTCCCAACCATAAATAAATTGGAAAGGAGTAAATCAAGTAGCAGTCATAATAGAGGTTCGGTGTGCCCACAAGACGACATAATGAAGAAATTCCAGTCCAATTTATCGACCCTTATCATATGTTGAAGCATAATTTTAAGAACTTTGTTAATAGCCTCAACCTACGCATTAGCTTGAGGATAGTAGGGAGTGAAAATTTGATGGGAGATTCCCATATTGATAGTGAGTTCAAACATCATGTGACTGCAAAAGTGTTTCCCATGTTCCGTAAGTATGGCTTGCAGAACACCAAACCATGCAATGACATGATTGAAGAAAAATATGTAGTTGTTTCACAAGTATTGTTATATGTAGGAATCACCTCGACCCATTTAGTAAAATAATATACCTTTTTGATAATATAACCATGCCCCTCGACCAAGTAAGGGTTATATGTCATGAAATAGATACCCCATTTCGAGAAAGGACCTACGATGATAACAAGATGCAAAGGATCTGGTGGGGCACGAGTCTTACGATCGTAAATATGGCACGCATGACACTTTTGGACAATGAGAATACAATCTTGAAATATGGTGGGATAAGAGTAATGAGTACATAGAATATTTTGTGTAGTAGTAGAGCTAGACAAATTACCACCACATGCCCCCAAGTGGCATTCTTTAAGGACTTTCTTAGCTTCCTCATGCGTGACGCACCTTTTGAAAGCCATATCGATACCACGACGGTAAAGGGTGTCACCGATGATGATGTAGTACTTAGCCTAGTATCAAATTCATCATTGCTCAAAGCGAGATGTATTAGAATGAAAGTATGGGTATGCATATATATAAGAATGTATCCGTACCATGAGTCAGATGACGAGCTCAAATAAAATGACCCGTATAGGATGGAATCCTCAGACGTTGATTCAGAATTGGTAGTGGGAAGGTTGCATATTAGCTCAAAAAAAACTAAGGATTTCTTTGACTTGGATTTTATGAACTAAAAATAAAACTCCTACAGGATAAAAATCCATTTTGATTATTTTCCCCTAGAAATTGACATGAAAAAATATATGTCATAGGATTGCAATCTGAAACAACCTCATTTTTTCGAAGCAATATATAATGGAAAAATATTTGAACGCCTTGAACGACCACCAAAGATAAATTTTCTACTTAGGTATACTTTATTTTGGTATCATTGACATTATGAATCAAATAATAGATGGGATTTTCAATCCCTAAGTCATATTCCTGGACCAATACCATTGCTATAGTAGAAATGGTAGCAACGAGATACAAAAAATAGTCACACTGGTAATCAAGGGGATTTAATAGAGATGCTTGAATTAGTACATATTTCAAGGCATCTAAATATTGTTGAAAAGTGTTTTCCCAATAGAAGGGAACCCATTTCTTAAGCAAGCAAGTGAATCCTTTGGTCAACTCAACATAATTAGGGAAAAACATCCACATAAAGTTAGCCTTTCCTTGGAGTCATTTAATTTGAACGAGAGAAGAAGCCACAGGAATATCGATGATTTCCTGAACTTTCAAAGGATCTATATGAATTCCATGTTTTGAAATGATAAAACCAAGAATTTGAATATAAATAATGAAAAACACACACTTATGAGAATTAAGTCTAATATTATAATGTATACACTGTAAGAAGATGGCCCTAAGATACATCGAGTGATCAACTAGATGTTTGGAGTGAGCAGGGAGATCGTCCAAATAGGTCTGCATGATATGTTTGATGTCTTGGAAGGAATAATTTAGTTCCCTCTGAAACATAGCCCCAACATTCTTTAAGCCACAAGGGAGTTTTGTATAAGAAAAGTTACCCCAGGGACAGATAAATTCAGTTTTAGATTGATCCGCCAGGAGAATGTTGATTTGATTATAGCCAGAGAAACCATTGAGAACAAAAATATCTCACAGCCAACATATTCATCAAAAATATGGTCAACGAATGGGGTCAGGTATATTTCCTTTGGAAAATCTCGATTTACATCTCGATAATCGACACATACAAGAATTGCTCCTTATTTCTTCATGAGAGGAACAACATTTGACACCCAATTGGTCAAAGGAACGAGGTATATGAAACCAACTCATAGAAGTTTTTCACCTTTCATTTTAATTGCGATAGACTTTCTCGATGGACTATAAGGAGGTGCTTCCATATTGGTTTAACATAAGAATATATTTTAATCTCATGCACCATTATATTTGGATCGATTCCTAGCATTTCCTCATAAGACAAGGCGAAGACATCTCGAAATTCCTGGAAATGGGGTTTATAGGTCTTAATCAGATATGGAGAATAAGACACACTGATGTGTATATTTATGAAAATACATGGTTTAACTAAGATATCAAGAGGTATCATATCTTTGATATTCAAAAGGTTATTTTCATAATCAACTTTGGGAATAGAAACAGAACTCGCAGAAAACTTGATGATATTGGGTAGATATATGTCACTGAGATTATCCTCAATGAAATATGGTAAGGAGGAATGATGGTGATGATCATCCCATGATGCATCGTCTGGCATCATGACATCCATGATGCTCTAATTGGTGGGAAACATGCGATAGAAAATATCATAATATGTTCCATAATCTAATGAGTGATCGAACCAATTAATCAAAGAAGAATGATTGGAACATGCCACACAAGAAAAATAGATAGATTCATAATCAAGCTCAATGGGGATAAGTGGAATTCAGTCACAAAAAATATTGATGTTATTTTCATAAGGTACAACCCAAGCATCAATTGGAATAGTAGAAGATTATATCATATTCATATAAGAAACTAAAGGGGAGCTGTCAAGAAGTGAAGGAGGAGGGAATGAAAAGGTTCCAAAGAGAGAGGAATCCTTAATCAGTCCAACCCCGACGTGTTTATAAGAGTGTAGAGTTTCCCCTACAAGAGGGACACTTCCTATAACTTGAGAATGTAATATTCCAAATCTGGAACAGTTAGCAAGGCATGACCGGAAAACACATTTTCCAGTAATGGCTGCTGCAGAAATGAAAACCACCACTTGGATACCTTAGATATGATTATCTAAGACTTGAATCCAAGAGGGCATCAAAAATAAATCCTCCTAGGTGGTTTAAATAGATCTCCCACACCTAGTTGTATTCAGAAATGCCTCAAAGAGAGACTACGACAATAACAAACAATTCTGCTCAGAAAATAATGCAGTTTCTATAGATCAGTGACAGGAGGCTCATAAATATGTTTCAATATTATTTATAGCAGAAAATAAATATTACAATTAATTTCATCAAGTACATGGCCGAAAATACAAGGCATAGAAAAAATAAATCTCCTCAAAAGAGGGCTGCAACCATATGTTTTACTGAAAGCTACCTTGAGAACGTTATCTTTATTAAGATGCAACTATTGTATGTTACATGTCAGATCTAGAGAAGATCTGTGCATAAAAATTCAGATCTATATCAGATCCATGCACTAGAAGAGCTCCTCTTTTAGATCCCCTTGGAATTTCGGGGTTTGCACCAAGCATAAGCAGTAGATTTGAGATCTAAGAAAGCAGATCTGCAGAAATATTCATAAATTTTGAAGTATTCAGATTATGTAGATTATATTTGAAAAGTACAAGTATATATCTCCTCCATAATATCTCAAAGTGAAGATTGGATCCTCAACACTCCAAAACCATCTCTCCAATTGATGCACCCAAACTCCCTGCAACACCTCCTACAAGAATAACGCAAATCTGGAGTAGAAACTGTGCTGTAGGGGATAGAAAGTTAATGGCCACATGCCAAGATCAGAATCTAAATCTCATGAACTCCAATACACTTCCTCCAACAGAGCAGAGGCCTCCTCCACTGAAAAAGAGCACTGAAATGACTTAGATCTGAAGAGATCTAACCTCCATGAAAATAACACAGTCCCTCAAGGGAGACTGTGTAGCAGCTTAAAAAACTAAGTTGGCCTGATGCCAATATGCCAAACTGAAGCTCAAACAATGGATGCACTCTTCCAGGAGGTTAAAAGATACACTCACTGAGAAGAGGCTCCAATACAAGCTAGATCTGAACAGATCTAGAATTCCGCTTGCTGCAACTTACAAAAGCAAGAAAACCATCACTGGATCTGCATTGTAGTTGGAATTAGAAGCTTGGTCTCTAACCAGATAGTGGAAAAGTAATACAAGCTCTCCCAAGAGCTCCTCAATGGGAAGAGATGGAACTCCTAAGTAGGAAATCCCAATGCAATCTAGGCTAAGCAGCCAAGAAAGTTGTTTGTCTAAACAAACAACAATTTAGAAATCAAATCATGAATAACCTCAACATGTTGACTTCCCCTTCCTTTTATAAGATGAGAGCTTGCCAAAACCCTAAACCACCTTTATCAACTTATCCCTTTCACACAAGAGACCTCCTTCTAGAATTGCGTTGTGCCTCATTGATGAGTAGTCCTCCAATACTGCATTGTTGATATGGTCAAGATTGACCCAGTCAAGTGGATTTGTTCTTTTCACACTCAAGTGTGTTTATTAAATTGGCCCAGATTTACCCTTTTTCACATTGGGCATGCATTTATTCTTTTATTAGGGGTTTTTGACCCTCCTTTACATAATTATTCTTTGAAAAAAGAAAACAAAATGAAATTGAATATTCCTATTAAAATAGGAATATTACAGCTCTCCCCTCCAAAATGTTGCTTTCCTCAAGCAACTCACAAGGAATTTGCAAAATATCCAATGGAGTTATATCCTCCCAAGAATGCAAGTCTGCCTTCGGTGAATGAACCAAATATCTGTCATCATGAAGTAATGGGAGATACATAAAAGAATCATATGATGTCCATTGGTCTCTTCAAGGTATGAGAGATGGTAAATATTGGGCACTTCACCCCCCATGAGAAACCCTAATCTCCTTGCTATCATACAAACAAAGTGAGCCATCCTAGATAGCTCAAAGAAATAGTCACCATTCCCCACCATATGCAATGTGTAGGGGCTCCATGGCTGGAAATGAGAGATAGGAATACTCAACTCACACTGTCTCTCCCTCCCTTTATGATACATATGGAGCTGAAGATCCTGGGCTACAACAATATAGTCCTCATGAATCCAAAAGAGACTTGGGACTTCATGATTCCCTTCATGGATAATAGTGAGCCTTCTTGCCCAATATTCCTTGCATATAGTGAATAGATTATCTTCACCATATGTGCTCCAAAAGAAATATGGACTAAGTGTCATATGATATATTGGATGATGACAATAGTCCCTCCTTTGAGACCAGCGTCGTAGTTCATCTTTCTACCTCAAATCATAGTACAATAAGTGGCCATCCCACCACCTCCTTGTTGCATAAAGCTTCTCCAAAGCTTGGAAATAGTAGAGAGTAATAGGTGTTGGCTGAATATCATGCGAACAACACATGTCTTGCTACATATTCTCCCAAGTGAGAGACTTTTTCCCACGGCATAAGCCAAACATATGTCTTCTACCATAAGGAAACAAATCATATAAGGTAGCAGCCACACAATGTCCTACTCTTCTCTTGAAGCATGAATGAATGTGGGAGATTTCATTCCCAAAGGACACACTCAACCAATGTGTCATTCCTCCTCTCATGTTCATAACAAATATTGGAGCATTATTGTCATCATGATACAAACAAGCTCCCTTATGCCACCTCATGAGAAGGTTACAATTTCTCCCAACCCAAAGTACATACATGATTATGATATTGATTCTGAACTGAAATACATGTACATAAATCATAGACATAAGTAAATGTATGGACATGGAATTCATCATGGGGTGTCCATACTTTCTTCTTGTTAACCAGAGAAACCATGCCTCCTCCTTATGCATTATTTCCTTGAGATACAAGGCATGAGACAAGAAAATAAAAAACCTTGGGTGGTACCCACACTCACCCAATAGAAACCAACGTAGGTCATATCCTCCCTGCTTTAGATCTAGATGTGGTAAGTGGTTTACATGCCACTTACTTTCTGCCCTTATCATTTCACCATGGCTAAAGGTGAAATGTATATTTGGTGCTTTGGGGAAGCACCCATCATGCTACAAAACCTCCCTTAGCCCATCAAGGGAGTGGCCAAGTTTGAAAATAGTCCTAGCCCATAGTTGGCCATGGAGTTTATAAGGTAGGACACTCCTTCTAGGAGTCATGGCCTACACATGTAAAGTAAAATAATGCATGCAATCATAAAGTAGAATGCGAATGACATAAGCATGCTTCTTACCCAAAGTCTCCAGCGCTGTAATAGTCCCTCTCTTGGCCAAATGTATCATCACTCTACAAGGTTGAGAGAACACTTTTCTCTTCCTATCAAGGAGTTTCCCTAGAGGGTTTCTTCCAAGTAAGGAGACATCAAGGCATAGATCATAATAGAGAGATGTATGGACTAATTTTTCCTGGCTTGTCTTGCATAGATATTCCTTCCTTCTTAGTACATCAATATTTTGAAATAAAGAGGGCTATATGTTTCCTTCCCAATGAAGCTTGCCCTCCTCTTCATCTTCTGCAATATTCAGGATCTCCCCATTTGATATTGATGGCACATGCTGCTCATGGATTGTGCCATAATGTCTATATGTGAGACTTTTTGAAAATCCTTGCAAGAATGAAAGAGCTTCTCTTCTTGGAGCAACTACTTCTTCTCCTTCTACATGAAATTCTAGAGATGCCTCTGTCATGACTGCACTGTCACCCCTAGCCTTTTCTTCATAGGTAGAAAATTCCTCATCCTCAATAGGAGACCTTAGATCTTGGTCTACCTCTGAAAGAGGAATATTCATGTCTTATTGTTGAGAAGAATACTCTTCATCCAAAGGTGGATACCTCCAATCATTTTCTCCTTTGGTATCTTCCCAATGAAGACTACCAATCTCCCAAAGCAGGTATTCCTCCTTACACCTCATGGGAAGTTGAGATGTAACCCCTTGGAAATATTTCAGAAAATAGCTCTCATCAATGATCCTCTTGGATCCAAAAGAATCCACGTGTGCTGAAGGCCAAAAACCAACAGAAAGTGGCACAACACTCATCATGCCTCCCACCATCTTGCACCCTAACTCCTCATGCTGCATGCAACTCAAATAAGGTGCAAAGGAATGAATGTTCATCCCCTCTTGGATAAATCCAAAACTGCGCAACACTGTGCAAGCTTGTTTTTCTTAGTGAGCCTTGGGAACCTCTTGTATGGCTGCAAGGGTTCCTCTCTTCAATGTGTTGGCTGATCCAACTACTGTTACAGATGGCTTCCCCTCCATGAATGTGACAATGCTGGTACAAGGCTCCTCAAATGGAGAAGAGGAATCATCCTCCTCCTCTAATCTTCTACTTCCAAATATTATGATTATATAATGAGTGAAATCAGAAATAGTAGGTACTCTTGCATGACTTCCATGGTTGAGCAACAAAGAGCTTGCCTTGCCCTCCAAGTGTAGCGCTGAGATCTCTAGAGCCTCTTTCTCCACTACTGGATGTAGTAGGAAAAATGCTTCTAGCTTCATTACCCAAGTCACTGCTGCACACTTGAGTGATCCATCAAATGTAGACATCAAAAATATGTTGCCTCTTATCATTCTCTCAATGCATGGTCTTCTTTCTTCTCTTAGTTGAATAAACTGAGGAAAATCTAGGGTCTCTTTGAAAGCCCTAGGTTGGCACTTGTATTCTGCCAAATACCCACTCAGGATCTCATGTTCTAAGTGGTATTATTTCTCTCCACTTCCTCTATATGAAAAATAAGTGCATGGATCTTCTTCTTCCTCTTCAAACCTTCTAGAGGTCTCACTGCAGCTTTCTTCTTCTTGAAACTCTCTAGGAGTTTCATTGCTTTCTTCTTCTTCTTTTAGATCTGAAAATTGATGAGAGAAATCTCATCCTCTCCATAATTTTTTTCTCTTATACCTTTATTTATAACACTTTGGCTTTAATCCCACAGGCTGAGCCAAAGATCTTACTTTGATACCACTGTAATATTCCAAATTCGGAACAGCTAGCAAGGCATGACTGGAAAATGAATTTTCCAGTAATGGCTACTACAAAAATAAAAACCAGCACATGGATCCCTTATATCTGAGTATCTAAGACGTGAATCCAAGAGGGCATCAAAAATAAATCCTCCTAGGTGGGTTAAACAGATCTCCCACACCTAGTTGTCTTCAGAAATGCCTTAAAGAGAGACTACAACAATAACAAACAATTCTACTCAGGAAATAATGCATTTTCTGCAGAGAAGTGATAGGAGGCTCATGAAATATGTTTCAATAGTATTTATAGCAGAAAATAATTCTTCAAATTAAGTTCATCAAATACATGGCTGAAAATACAAGGCATAGACAGAAGAAATCTCCTCAAAAGAGGGTTGCAACCATATGTTTTATTGAAAGCTTCATTGACAGTGTTATCTTTATTAAGCTGCAACTTCTGTATGTTACATGTCAGATATAGAGTAGATCTATGCATAAAAAGTCATATCTACATCATATCCATGGACTAGAAGAGCTCCTCTTTCAGATCCCCTTGGAATTTCAGGGTTTGCACCAAGCATAAGCAATAGATCTAAGATCTAAGAAAGTAGATCTGAAGAAATATTCAGAAATGCGGAAGTATTTAGATTATCCAAATCATATCTAAAAAGTAAAATTCAAGATCTCCTCCATAAGATCTCAAAGTGAAGAGTGGATCCTTAACACTCCAAAACCAGCTCTCCAATTGATGCACCAAAACTCCCTGCAACACCTCCTTCAAGAATAACGCAGATCTGGAGTAGAAACTATGTTGTAGGGGATAGAGAGCTGATGGCCACATGCCAAGATCAGAATCTGAAGCTCATGCACTCCAATACACTTCCTCCAACAGAGTAGAGGCCTCCTCCACTGAAAAAGAGCACTGAAATGACTTAGATCTGAAGAGATCTAACCTCCATGAAAATAACGCAGTCCCTCAAGGGAGACTGTGCAGAAGCTTGAATAACTGAGTTAGCCTGATGCCAAGATGCCAAACTGAAGCTCAAACAATGGATGCACTCTTCTAGGAGGTTAAAAGATAGAGTCATTGAGAAGAGGCTCCAATACAAGCTAGATCTGAACAGATCTAGAATTACACTTGCTGCAGCTTACAAAAGAAAGCAAACCCTCACTGGATCTGCGTTGCAGTTGGAAGTAGAAGCTTGGTCTCTAACCAGATAGTTTACAAGCAATACAAGCTCTCCCAAGAGCTCCTCAATGGGAAGAGATCGAACTCCTAAGTAGGAAATCCCAATGCAATCTAGGCTAAGCAGCCAAGAAAGCTGTTTGTCTAAACATACAACAATTCAAAAATAAAATCATGAGCAACCTCAATATGTTGCCTTCCCCTTCCTTTTATAAGATGAGAGCTTGCCAAAACCCTAAACCACCTTTATCAACTTATCCCTTTCACATAAGAGACCTCCTTCTAGAATTTCGTTGTGCCTCATTGATGAGCACTCCTCCAATACTACGCTATTGATATGGTGAAGATTGACCCAGTCAAGTGGATTTGTTCTTTTCACACTCAAGTGTGTTTATTAAAGTGGCCCAAATTTACCCTTTTTCACATTGGGCATGTATTTATTCTTTTATTAGGGGGTTTTGATCCTCCATTACATAATTATTCTTTGAACAAAGAAAACAAAATGAAATTTAATATTCCTATTAAAATAGGTATATTATAGAGAACTGGAGGTGAAAAATGTGAGTTGATTGATGGATATGATCTCTTATTTGTGGGGAAAGGAGGTATACAAAAATATGTCAAAATGAAAACATCCAAGGTGTAAACCCACATGTGACCCAATAACATATTATAGTCAATAGGTACATCAATAAATTCAACTTCTATGGATACATACTTACCTCCTAATTCTACCTGTAAAGAGTTCAAAATACCAAAAGTATTGTATGTTCGTCCATCAAAAGCTTTCAAGGTGGTTGTTGACTAACTTAATTGAGGAGATCCAATGGCACTTTCGAGAAAAAAAAAGACATAATGCAGGTTGAGGCTCCCTCATACACAATAGAATTATGAACGCTCTTAGGAAGAATGATAACTTGGATCATAAAATCCAATTGAGATGGAAGTTGCGGGGAATAATTCTCATGATTGAAAACGATTAGGTTCGAATCTGAAGCATCAACACATACGATAGCAAAAATCAAAGCGTTCTTCTGGGCTGGTAAGTTTTGCAACACCTCGAGAGTAAACATAGTTGATAGAGTATGAACGAAGTCTTCAACTACGTTATAATTCTGAGCACCTCTCATGCGAGGGTTGAAATCATATTTATGAACGACATCGTTCAGAGGGTTAATAATTAATTATCTAGGAATCATAGGCGAAGTAGGATCTGATAGAGATGATGTCAAAATAGTACTTTGATCAATAGCCTGAACATTAGGAGGATTCACATTCGCCATCATAACATTAGATTTAGGATTTGCAGATGAAAGCATTAAAATCGTGTTAGAGGAAGTAGGGTCCTAAGCAACAATATGAGTCTCCTAATTGGGAAAAGGGTCGGTCAGTACAATGGGTGAAGAAAAATATTTCAGGAATTGTTTCACTTCTATTCGGTGAGGACAGTTAAGAGTGAAGTTCTCCTCATTACATATTAAAAATGGATAGTGAGGCATCCGTCTCTCATCAAAGGACTGAAAATTTTGTTTATCCAATAGAGGAGAATCAAAATATTTCTACTTCTTTCCTTTACCTTTCTTCTTACTTCTTGGCTGCTGTTGATATTTTCCTTCATTAGACTAAATGAAATTTATCTTAGAAGTATAGAAGCCATAGGAGGATTGGATGGAGGGTTTCGGGCAGATGCAGTAAGAGCAACACCAGATGGTTTACTTATGGACTATGAATTGGAAGAACCAATCACACCATTAGAAACATGAGATTATTTACAACAAGAGGTGGAGGAAAAATGTTTTAAGGTCTCATAGCATTAGATATCTTATCATAGAGCATGCCTTATTGGGTATAAACAAGATCCAAATACTGCACATGAGTAATCACTTGCTCTTTGGTCACAACTCCATATTTTACCACATCTTTTATTATAGGTGAAAACAAAGACTTAGTAAACCATTCCGCTAATAATTCGTTTGGAACGTAAGTTTTAACCAACTAAAAATGAAATTACCACTCATGAATATGATATGAGATCTAAGTGGAATCATATTGTTTGAAATTGGTCAAAACTTCCATTCAAGTCTCAAATCATATGGGTAACTGGAAATGTGTGAGGAATGTAGCGGCTAAGGAATCGAAATAATCAAACAAAGGTTTAGGTAATTCAATATACCATTTAGATGTGGTACCTATAAGTGTACGTTGGAAAAGACACAATTGAATGGAATCATCATTAAGGGATTTCGAGGAACACCACAAATGATAAGTCATCACATGCGTAGAAGAGTATTCTCTAGGATTCCCATTTAATTTTGGGATATCAGAAGGAAATTTGGTAGGAATTATCAACCACCAAGGAGAATGAGAAATGGCATCATTTGTGAGCTGAGTCAAATCTGGAAGGTCAAGAGTGGCCACAAACGTAAACTGTCTATTGAAATTTGGAGGAGGCTAACCTGGATAGGATGGGATAACTTGAGTAATAGGTATATGAATTCCATAATAAGGAGGGTTTTGATAAAGAGGAAACTGGGTACTGGGATAAGGAGGATTATGATAACCAACATAGGCATGAACTTGTTTTCTAAATTGAGGATAGCCTTGGAAATGTTGGAATGCCTGTGTTTGGACTTGCTTGCCTTGGTAAGGCACTTGAGGGATACCTTGAAAATGATGATACTGTTTCCTCGTGGGATTTTTCATTATTTTGACATAAGGTGGATTCAGTGGGGGTTGTTCCATACCATATGCAGTTTTTCCTACTAGAATTTGAGGATTATATTTCCCAAGAAGTTGATTGATCAAGTGCTTAGTGTAAAAGCTCAAAAATTAAAGTGCTCATAATTGAATGGAAATTGAACAACAACGAAGATCTCGTCGCCAGGGATCTGACGCCATTCATTTTATCAAAAACGGAGTCCAGAAGAAGAAGATAGAGCCTGTTGTTCGTTTTCCTAAAGAGCTAAAAAATTTGCAGAACATGGCAGAAGCATGGCATGGCAACCCAGTCAGCATACAAGGTATATTCTGGGAATATTCTTCAATTTTTCCCAATGACACTGTGACAAGTGTCACAACAGGATTCACCAGTTTGGTTTGAAGGTGATTTGTTTTTAGGAATTTGCTCCTAAGTTAGAATGAGATTTTTTTTTTATATATGGTTGAGGGACAACCCAACCAAACACATGTTGCAACCAAGGGCGGCCATGTGCCCCTCTAGTGGAACCTATCCAAAATTTGAATTTCATTTTTATGGGTCAAACTCTGAAATCCTATGGAAAAGCTCAAATTATCAACATATGCTATGGTCCGAATGTGAAATATTATAAAGTATGATTTTTACATATATGTGGCACATATTAATTTTATTTGAAGGTTCAAACCATATGATATACGAGAGCATATTTTAATTTCAAAGTATGGTTGTGCATATAGTATTTGGAAAAAAATTATACAAGGTATGGGCGGAGGTCAGGGCTGACCCCACAACCTCCCCTGCACCAACCAACATTCATGTCGCCATACCAAACCATTATTCCTTGCTATATATAGGCACTCAATTCTGATTGTTTTCAAATGAAATATACAATGGGGGTTTGAAGGGGGCTAGCCCCGTGGGCCAACCCCCTCCTCATACAACCATTCCACAAGATTGGGTGTAGAAAAAATCTTTGAAAGTGTAAGATTAACATTTAATAAGTGGGTTTAATTAAACCCTAAACCTTATATTAAATGCTAATCCTAGGACTAATGCAAATCTGCACGTATGCGCATTAAAACTCACTTATGCGAGTTAATCTGCCATTAGCATTAATTAAATCACAGCTTAAAATGGTGATATTTTTAGCAGACCTCCAAATTAGGTGCCACCTCCATAATTGGTAGGGCTAACTAGAGTCTTCTCTAGTTTTGGAGGCAGTTTACTAAGAATTTTTTTTGGCCATATCTTTGGCAATTTTTGACCAAATTGAGAGAAAGAACAATAATTTCTAATATATTTTGACATTTTGGACTCATTGAAGCATGTTTCAAGAGATGTAGGTGAATTTAAACAACAATTTTTCACTTTTAAGATAATACAGAGGCCCAAGCCATGGAAGATGGATCAAGGAGATGTAGCCCAGGAGGGGTGAACTCCTTCATCAAAACACCGTGTTGATGGATCGATTGTGATGGTTTGTTGTACTTGTTTTTTTGTTGTTGTTCAACGTTTGCTATTCATTATTTATGCTCTTGAATTTAAATTAAAACTTAGCTCATTTATCTGTTTGGAACACATAAACACCAAGGAAACCTATGTATATCAAGTATAATATCAAAAAATTAATTTTTAATATGAAGATGAAATTCAGAAAAGTTAACATTCAAATTCAGATCAAGTTGGTATCAGAGCCTGGTTGAAAGGTTGTTAAGTTTATTTGCTTGTGAGTTGCTTGAGTTTTGTGTAAGTATTGTTTTAATGATTGCAAATTTGTGATGCTTACAAGATTAAAGTTGCATAGAGGTGAAGGGAATTTTTTTGTTGCAAGTCATGAGATTTGGACCATAAGAAGGAGAGCCACAAGGGCACCATCTCCACCCAAATTTACACTCACAACCACACTTGAAACACCTCAAGTTTTATCTCCAAAAGCTAAGATTGAGGAGGTACAAGTTGCACTAGAAGATGGGTTTGAAGAGGTACAAGCACCATAAGCTGAGCTTGAATCCATAGCCATCATTTCAGTTGTTCGAGAAACTGAAGGTCATTTAGAAGAGGATGATGTCAAGAGAGACTTCAATGACATAAAGAGGATGGTTAAAATTATGTTTGATGCATTTACTACTGGGATGGCAGAAGAAGGTTCTAAGCCTCCAGATGGAGAAGGAACACCAGCTGATGAGAAGGATGAAGAAAAGGATTCAAAGGATAGTGGAGGAAAGAAACCTCCATATCCACCATCCTCATCATCCTCATCATCACCATCAGCATCATCTTCCACTCCCACTACAAAAACCACCCACACTCACTCAAAATCCACAAGAGGAAAAATGCCCTTACTCAAAATTGATGTCAAATTTGAGCTTCCAATGTATAATGGCGAGGTAAATGCAGAGATATTGGACAATTGGATACATTAGTTGGATGTGTATTGTAGAATTCAGAACCTTCATGAAGATGACATAAAGATTAAATTGGATTCTTTGAGGATGGAAGGATCTACACTTGTATGGTGGGAAGTAAGGAATCAAGAGGAGATTAAAAACTATGATAAGATATCTATGTCTCGGTCAAGATTTATTTCTTCCATTAAAAGGAAATTATATCGATTAGCTTACATGTAGAAGGCCATTCTGGACTCGCAAAATTTTAGACAGTTGAAAGGGAAAAATGTGAAAGAAAGTTATGCTCATGAATTTAGGAGAAGAGCTCTTATTTTGGGTATTAATTTGTATTCTCAAGAGAAATTGTTAAAGTACATTAGGGGTTTGCATAGTTACCTTAGGCACACTATTCTCATATTTAATCCCACAAATATAGATGAGGTTTATGTTCAAGCCACACACTTAGACGTAAGAGGGAAACATAAAGTAGATGAGAAAAGTGATAATGAGGGTAAAGGAAAGGGCAAGTTTTATGGAAGAGGAAAGAGAAATAGCTCTGTCAAAAAAGAGAAAGAGAAAATCACATGCAAACACTGCTTGAAGAATGGTCATGATGAATACCACTATTGGCAACTTCATCTAGAGTTGAAGCCAAACAAACTGAAAGCCAAAGGGAAGGGGAAAATTGTTGCTATAGTTGAACATCACTTAGGTTCAGATTTAGGAGACGAGACAAAGATTACAAAAATGGGTTTGAAAGGTAAACACATAGCAAGCACTAGTTCTTCAAATTGTTCCAATGTCACTCAACATGAAGATAAAAGAAAATAACTTTTCCATATTAGAGTCATCTCTAAACATACTAAGATAGACACACTTTTTGATAGTGGGTCACAAGCTAACTTGATTTCCGAAGACTTGGTTAAACAGATAGACCTTGAAATAGTTAGACATCCAAGACCTTATCCTTTAGGGTGAATATGCAAGAATGCAAACTTGCAGGTTACAAGGAAGTGAATTCTAAGATTCACCATCAATTCAAACTTTATTGATGAAGTTGAACTTGATGTGGTGCCGCTTGAGATATCAGGTATTGTATTGTGAAGTCCTTATCTTTATGATAGGAAATAAATATTTCATCTCCATTAGAATAACTATCACTTGTTTAAACATGGTATTGAGTACATAGTTAGAGCACATAAGAAGAAGACAATTTTTTCTCTTATACATGTAGGAGAAATGAAGAGGGTAGTGAATGCAAGTCATAATTTGACATTGTTGATGATCAAACATAGATATTTTTTGAATTAAACCTTTCAGAAAGATGCATCAAATGAACATGTTGATTTCATTAGGGTTTCTTATGCTTTTAATGAGATGTTTCAGGACTCTATCAGGTCACCTTTTTGTTTCCAAAAGGTACATGGAAATGGCGAAGATAATTGGTCAAGAGTCGACATAAGTACAAAGTGAGATCAGTTAAGAAGCACCATGATGACAGTGTGCAAGGTGAGACAATTTTTAAGTTTCCTTTGATTAATGACCAAGCTAGGAACAAGATGGTTTCTACAAGAATATCTTTCTACTCTACAAATTCATGGGAACTGCAGCATGACAATGTTAATGAAAAGGAAGAGAAGGTTGCAATAGTCAAGGAAAAAAGTTAAGTTTTTGTGAAAGATCCAATTGATGAAAATGGGAAAATTTAAGTGGATAGAGACTGGAAGGGTGAGGGAACAGTACCCTCATCCACAATATCAGTAATAAAAAAGATTTTGGGGTCTAAAAGGACTCTATTGGGGAGGAATGATCAGGTTCTCAGTGCAAAATTTCAAAAATGAAAGTGCTCATAATTGAATGGAAACTGAACGAGAATGAAGAGCTTTTCGCCATGAATACATTGCAAATCATTTCATCGAAAAAAATGTCTAGATGAAGAAGATAGAGTATGTTTAGCCTGATCTTCACTTTCCTAAAAAACTAAAATTTTTACAGAACAGGATAGAAAGATGACATGACAGCCCAATCAACATACAAGGTATATTCTAGGAATATTCTTCAGCTTTTCCCAATGACACTATGACAAGTGTCACAGTAGGATTCACTAGTTTTGTTTGAAGGTGGCATTTTTTTTAGGAATTTTCTCCTAAGGTTGAATGAGAATTTTTTTTATATATGATTGAGGGACAACCCAACTAGAGGTTGACACATGGTGGAGCTAGGGGCTGCCACATGCCCCTCTGGTCATCCCTATTCAAAATTCAAATTTCATTTTTATGGGTCAAACTCCGAAACCATATGGAAAAGTTTGAATTATCAACATATTCTATGGTTCGAATGTAAAATATTGCAAAGTTTGATTTTTACATATATGTGGCACATATTAATTTTTATTCGAAGGTTCAAACCATATGATATACGGGTGCATATTTTAATTCTATATTATGGCTGTGCATATAGTATTTGGAGAAAAATTATACAAGGGATGGGCGGAGGTCGAGGTCGACCCCACGACCTCCCCCGCACCAACCAACATTCATACTGCCATACCAAACCATTAGTCCTTTCTATGTATAGGCTTCGGCGTCTAATTTTTTTTAAATAAAATCTACATCGGGGGTTTGGAGGGGGCCAAACCCCTCCTCATACAACCATTCCACAATACCGGGAGAGGAAAAAAGGTTTGAAAGTGCGAGATTAATATTTAATATGCGCGTTTAATTAAGCCATAAACCTTATATTAAGCGCTAATACCAGGATTAATGTAAATCTACGCTTATGCACATAAACCTCACTTATCCCAGTTAATACGCCATTAGCATTGATTAACTCACAGTATAAAATGGCGAGATTTTTGGTGGACCTCCAAATTAGGCGCCACCACCATAATTGGCAGGGCTAACTGGAGTGTTCTCCAGTTTTGGAGGCATTTTACTAGGAAAATTTGTTTTGGCCATATCTTTGGAAATTTTCAACCAAATTGAGAGTAAGAAGAGTTATTTCCGATATATTTGGAAATTCTGGACAAATTGAAGCATGTTTCAGGAGATGTAGGTGAATGTAAACAACAATTTTTTCACTTTTTAGAAAATACAGAGGCCTAAGCCATTGAAGTTGGACCAAGGAGATGTAGCACGGGAGGGGTGAAATCCTTCATAAAAACACTGTGTTGATGGATCAATTGTGATGGTTAGTTGTACTTGTTTTTTCTGCTTTTCAACATTTGTTATTCATGCTTTATGCTCTTGAATTTAAATTAAAACTCAGCTCATTTATCTATTTGGCACACATAAACACCAAGGAAACCTATGTACATCAAGCATAAGATCAACAAATTAATTTTAAATTTGAAGATGAAATTAGCATAGCAAAACTATCATTCAAATTCAAATCATTAATACTATAATGTACCTTGTAAAGGATGAGTAAGTGGGACCTAGGAGGCACTAGATACCATATAAATAGATTGAGTCATAGTAATAGCCTATAAAGGTTGGCTTACATTGATTTGAGCTTATTGGGGTATAGATTGATAAGTAGGAATTTGAGATGGAGATGGTATAGGCTGAAAACATATAAATGTACTCATAACTGAACCAAGTAGGATGGGAAAAGTATGTTGCAAAACATTAGCAACCAAACCAGGATAAGGAGGATTTAATGAAGGTTGAGCACTAATTTGTGGTACATTGACAATAGGTTTCCTCCATACCAAAGGAGGATGTGATGACGGAGGAAACTTCCCACAAGACGAGGAGTACACAACATGATGAGAGTTGCAATGTTGAATGTGTCCTCTAATATAAGGACCAACCTACTTTTGAATTTCAGGTGTTGGTGGAGGAGAAGGATCAGTCTGTATAATGGTCATCAGAGAAGTGCCAGATGTAATTCAATAAATATCTGTCATGTGAGAGGTCCAAGGATTGGATGATGCACGAGGGAAGGTACTAGATAAGGATTGATAACCAAGTGGGATGGATATACCACCATACATATGTGTCTCTAGTGGTGTTGCAGACATATATGAGTAAGAAATATTTGATGTCTCAACCATAGTAGCAGATGTAGGTTGAGAAATCATAGTGGATTCAGTTATGGCTGACACTCCCAAAGATGATTTCCATGAGAAACTCACAGGTGAACTAAGGAAGAGAATTAGATAAAGGAAATTGAGGTATAGTTTGAAGAGGAGGAAAAGTATGATCATGATAAAGATGTATCCTTCTCAAATGAATAGGATTAGATGGATGAAATTCTTCTTGTGGGATCTCTTCAATACTCACAAGACCGTATGTAATGGGTTCACTGTCGGGTCCAAGAAATATAGTTTGTGGTTCTATTTGAGATAAAGGAAGAAAATAGGAAGGCCATGAAGTAACATGTAAAGATCATTGAGGCGCCTTAGGTAATAAGGTGTATGATTAAGTGAAATCAGGTTCAATAAAATTGGGAAATAAGGATTCAAGTGCTTTTGTTTCAATTGTTTCATATTCACCAGCAAGAGGAGATGTAATCCTGGTCTTACTACTCAAAGGGAAGGATGATTCTGGTGGATCAATTTTAGGAGGCGGACCATAATTAGTTCTTGAAGTTCCTGATTCTGTAGTTTGCATTTTCTTATGCTTCTGACGACTACTAGGAGTTGCATATGGTGGAAGAGGAGGCTTATTTTGCATTCTACATGAATGAAGAAGGGTAGGTTTTTGTTCTTCCACATTATATTAATAAATTTTAAAATCAACACAAAAAATAAATAAAAGATGGGTAAAACTAGGCATAAAGTTTTACCAAGAAACCATGAACTGTAATATACACCTTGGCGAACCAAGGACTTAACGTACGTGCAAGAAGTATCCTCGAATGTTGTGCTCGATGTCTCATGGTATACAAGGCGACCGAATCAGTTAGATATGGTGAGGATAGAAACCTATGGTGGAATTCCAAAATATACTCGATGGTACATGGATGTCTAGTCCATAGTAGTGTTGTCTAATGCACAACCATTCGATGAGAGCATTCCCATATACTTATTATGCGTGGAGTGCCATCTAATATACACAAAGGTACATGGATAATGGTCAGATACACTTATGTATGTGGACCAAGAGATCACCCCCAGGATACAACGCTGGAAAATAATGACAACTCCTACGTTTAATGATGTTGTAACACGTCTCTAGCCTAGACCTATAAATGTTTCTATTAATTTTACAAATTTTCCTTAGGTTGATTCAATAAATTTTAATGTTTATCTTCAATTAAGTTTCATTTTTAGATCTCACCAGGAGTTTCACTTGAATTCCCTGAACTGCGAGCTAGCATGAAGGAATGAAATATTTCACTTTTAATTAAAATCTATCTAAAGGAGGTAAGAGACAAATAATATGCAGCAAACAAAATGAAACAAATAATATTCTAAGTGAAATTCCCTTTTAATGCAACCGTTCCAATATTGATGAACACACAACCCTATATACTAATGCAAATAGGTTTTCTTTTTAATTTTACTCAATTTTAAAACGTGATGAAAACTAAGATGCATGCCTAATCACTGATTAAATCAAACTTTTTAGAATGATGAGTAAAACCGAAATTCATTCAATCATTCAATGATCAAACAAAAATAGTTTGCTAATGACCTAAGGATAAGAACAAAGAAAAATCTTAACAAATCCTTACCAAATGCACTAAAAAACAAAAAGCAAACAAATGGAGCCTTCAGAGAGATCACAAGACACTCAAAGACTCAAGTAAGAGCAGAGAATATTTTAAGCATGGAAATTTATCCTAAAGTTTAGAAAACTTGGCGAATATTACTCTCCCTAATATCCAAATTTTAAAATGTTTGATGATAAATTTGTAAAATTATTTATATTTATAATTAATTTATATTAGACAATCTATAATATTGGTGATTTTTAAGGTAAAATAATTTTATACAATAAGATTTCGGTGAATTCATTTTTATAAAAAATTGAAATTGGTGATCTCATTTTTGGAAAAAACATGGAATATTAGCCTACCTGCATATATTAGCCCCTAAAATTTTACCTAAGGAAGAGTAGCTGGAATAAAGTGGGAAAGAGAGAAAATCAAGACAAAAGAAAATTTGTGTATGAACAGGGGCCAATGCAGTTGTTTAAGGGGCACCGATGCTATGCAACACAGACACATAGAAGGATCAGGTGTGGTGTAACGCTCTATGTCTAGAATAAAGGGAACATTGGTCAAGGGATGCAAGGTTACGACACAAAAATTTCAATTGAAACTCAATGACATGTCTTCCTTGGTATGTTCTTTAATAAGTAAGACAATGAAGATCTGAAGAAGAGGTAAAAAAACACTAAGGATAAGACAACCACCAAGGGAGTAAGTCGTTCCCTAGTATGGTTTCCAATTTTTTATGCAGAATCTACGACTGCAGACAAAAATATCTTCCCTATAATTGATGGCCTAGCCTAGACAAATAGAAATACAAAGAAGATAATGTTTTCATTAAATTAAGTAAACAATGGGATGAAGCCTACCTAGAATCCGTCATATGCTTCGCTCCTCTCTTGGTTTGTATGCTCCAATCCTAGATCTGATCGCTATAATTAGAACTTGCACAATAAAATGACATAATAAAATGATCTACAAAATATATGTAGCATCATCTAATCACTTTATTCAATTGATCAACATGGCATAGAAATACATGAAATCATAAAATCACATATAGGAAAAGAAAGAACTCTTTGTATTAATAGAAATGGATAGAGTTACAACCCAATATAGGAGTTGATCTTGTAGAAGAGCTCCTCCAAGTTGACTTGTCCTTCCTAGCCACAAAGTGTACCTCTATTTCACCCTAATGCATGGAATAATGACTCTCACAACAACAACACGATGGTAGAATCTATCTTCGAAATCCAATCCCTAGCTTATGGATGGCCACAAATATATAGAAGATGATGGAAAGTTGAGAGTTCTTATCCATTTACCAATATAGGCTTGAGATCCACCCTTGATGAAGGATGAGCTCAAGGGATAAGGGGTGAAATATCCAATATAGGATAGGATAAGATTCGAGACATTAATCCAAGTTAAATAATTATAACAACTCCTGAAAGCTTCTGGAAGAGGAAGATTCAAGACTCTTTTTATTTTTCTCGAATTTATAGAATCAAATGATGCCTTCTAAGGCCAAATTCCTATTCTAGAGATGAGGATATTCTTCCTTTGGCTCTATTATAAATCAAATTGACACATGATCACCAAGTTCTGTCTAAAAAACTTTAACATCTTGTTTACAAATTTATGAAAGAAGAATGAAATAAAAAAAATATGGGCACACAGAGCTAAATCGGATTTTCTTGTGCTACTCTAATCACACTGTACATACCAACATTACACATAGTGAAATTTATGCATCAAACGCACAATCCAGAGATATTACATGTTTCTTTTTATTAGTATTTGAAAATAAAACAATCTCAGAAAACAAAACAATCACTAATTCCCACTTAGAAAACCCGACACAACCTTTTATTTTATTTTTTCTACCTCCACACTTGGAAAGAAATACATGTGATATAATTAAAAAATCCATGTATATTCTTCAAAACTCATTTGAGGGGATTAAAAACTAAATCCATCTTAATCTATCAACAAAAATACAATCCCTAAATATTTGCATTTCTAAACACATATGCTAATAAACTTGATCTATTTGTTTATATAATGCATAAAAATAGAGTTTGCAACCCGATTCTGCGCTAAAGATAAAAAAATTTCCCATTTCGATTGGACTCCCTTTGATCTGTCTATGGGCATATCACATTGTTGAATGAGTTCTTTGACCATTGAATATGCACTATCTAGAATATATGGGCGTGGTTGAGGTAACAGATCAGCATGTCGACCCTCTGTTCCTCCAAACATGTGTACTCATTCTCCATCATGAAAGCTGTATGTATAAGAACCATGGAGATGAGAACCAGAACCAAACTACTAGAAGTGGAACATAAACGTAACTGTTGGAATAGGAATAAGAACTTAACCGCTAGAACAAGAGCTTAACTGTTGGAACATGAACTTAACTTAAATACATTTGACCAGCTAGGTCAATCTAAAACATTGTAGTTTTATGCTCCTGCATCATCAACACACCTTGAGTAAGGGGAAACCTACTAATGATCAACGTAGGTCCAGAGAGGGTCAACCTACTAGTGAACATTGGCCAGTGAAGGGATAGGGTGCGTTGGACCAAAAAATGACTGAAATGAAGCCATTTCAGGTAGAAACTTAGGGATTTGAGAGAGGATTTCTTAGGGATTTGTGTAGGGAGGATGAAAAATTGTTTAAAGGATGTGAATGATCCCGTTTCAATTATTATTTACGAAATGAGAAAAAATGGCCTATAACAGAGGGATTTTTCTCGGGCCTGTGGTATACCTTGTTCAATGGGAGATATGCGAGATCAATTATTGTGGTGAAAGAATATGGTGAATAGTGGAAAGATAGAGATCAGAAAATTTAATGGTCATAGTTTTGAGTTGTGAAAGATCAAGATGGAGGATCTATTGGTGGGCCGAGATCAGTGGATTGTTGTAGATCCAGGAATGACACAGATAAGAATTTTGGTAAAAAATTGGGCAAAGTTATATCAAAAGGTGAAGAGCACAATATGATTGTGTCTCTCAAATTTATTATTATTGAATTTATCTGGGGAAGCTATGATGAATGATTTTTGGGTCAACTTAGGGACTTTGTACCAATCTAATTCTCCGGTGAACAAGTTGTTCCTACGGAAAAATCTTTATAACATGAAGATGAAGGATGGAGAATCAGTGACAAAGAATATAAATTCCTTTAATACTGTAGTAAGGTAGTTGTTATCTATCAATATAAAAATTCCAGATGAAGATAAGTGCATCATTTTTCTATGTACTCTACCATATTCGTGGGATATTCTGGTTGTTACAATAGGTAACAATACAACTACCTTGAAGTTTGATGAAATAATCTCATCCTTACTGTCGGAGGATATGAGATCAAAAAACATGGAGAGATAGAATGAAGATTCCTTGTTTGTACAAGGACGGTCCCAAAAAAGAAAAGAAAAAAAAGTCCCTGAGTGGGAGATCTAAATATAGAAGGAGGTCTAAATCTTCAGGAAAACCTATAAAGGCGCTTCGAAATGCAGAAACGAAGGGAAATAAAAAAGGAATATAGATCTAAAGCTCCTCAGAAAGGAAAGGGATCTAATGATTCTCCTTCTGCAGAGGTGAAAATGACCTCAGATGAAGGTGGGGATGTGTACTTGACTTCTTCTTCAAGTGTACATGTAGATCACAAGGCATGGTTGATTGAATCAGGTGAATCCTTTCACTTCACTCCCCATATGGAGTGGTTCTGTGAGTTATGATGGTTGTGATGTATTATTATGGGATGACATGAAAGCTAAAACCATCAGACGTGGAAAATTCAAGCTGAAGTTGCAAGGTGGAAAGATTAGAAAACTTCCTAGTGTTCTGCATATTCTTGCATTGGTCAGAAATCTGATTTATGTAAGGAAGATGGATGATGTATATGTAAAATTAATGTTAGAGAAAGATAAATGTAAGATGGTTTGGGAATCAGTGGTATTGATGTGGGTATTTTGGATTGGAACTATGTACAAGCTTCTAGGTAACATTGCTATTGATGGGTGAAACAATTATCTGGTTTCTGAAAGTGGAGAAAAAAATCTAGTGGTCTCTGGAGAAAAGATTGTGCTATGGCATCAAATTTTTAGAAATATTAGAGAGAATGGCCTTCGAATACTGCATGGTAATGATATGGTAGAAGGTATGTCTAATTTCTATTTATATTTTGATTTCTGTGAACATTTTTTATATGGGAAGAAAAATCAAGTGAGTTTCCACTTTAATGCTAAGAGGACAAAAGGGATATTAGAGCTCATGCACAATGATGTGTTTGGACATGTGTCATATCCATCACTTTGAAACTCTATGTACTATGTATAATTTATAGATGAATTCTCAAGGAATGCATTGATATATTTCCTCAGGAATAAATTTGAAGTCTTTGATATGTTTAAATAAGTTAAGGCTCTAGTGGAAAATCAGAAAGAGAAGAATATCAGGGTGTTGAGGATAGATAATAGTGGAAACTTCTGCAAGAAGGAATTTGAAGTGTTTTGAAAAAAGTGTGGTATAACACAACAACACAATACTCCATATACACCTCATGGATTTTAGAAAATAATAAAAAATATGTTGATGGAAAAGGAAAGAAGCATGCTTGGTTGTGCCGGGTTAGGACAAGAATTCTAGGTATAGGCAGTGGAGACTGCATGCTACCTATTTAAGATATCACCTTTATCAAAGCTGGAGGATAAGACTCCACACGAGGTATGTAATGGTAAGAAAACCTCTCTTTCACATATGAGGGTATTTGGCTATGATGGATACGTACATGTTCCAAAGGAGAAAAGAACTGTAATGTTCCCAATTTTTAGCCTCAAGCTAAAAGGAACATTATAGTTGCACATTTTATTTTTGCTTAATAAAATGGGTAAGGAGACACCTTAACCCTCTTTTGATGAATAAATAACACTCCTTGTGTGAAAGGAGGACAAATAAGTAGCTAAAATAAACACCTAAGGGTGTGAATGGAACTCTGATCACTTGATTTAGCCCTCTTTGACTAAAGTCAACAGCGCTGCCTAAAGAGGAGAAGCTTGCTAGAGAAGCTGAGCAGTTTCAGAGGAGGACATTCACATGAGGGTGGAAACCATAATTTTTGGGACCATGGTGGAGAAGAGTTCCATTTCTTTATAAGGAGGAGATGGCAGCCCATTTGTATTATGTTTGAGTATAGAATTTCGAATAGGGTCTGCAGAGGCTTGCATCCCCGGGTTGTTTAGTAGGGTGATGGTGCCCTTGGGCACTAGGGTGTTCCCAGTCGGGAATCCCTAAATATTCCTCAATGAAGGATGAGGATTAAGATGATTTTCCTCAATCCATAATTGGCCACGGCTACATTCATCACCAACAACATTAGCTCTGCAGCAAAGAGGACGTTGTGTTGTTGGGTGCAGCAAGAGAGGAACTCATGGAGTCATCTTAGCTTGTTTTCTTCAGTGGAGGAGTGGTCTATTCATTGGAGGACCTGAAAGGAGGATTCCTAGGCTATATTTCATATCTTTGGCATGGGGCCACCATTCCATCATCTCCCACTGCGCAGTCCATGGAGGAAACTGCGTTATTTCAGAGGAGGCAGTGAGAGAGGGTTTATTGAGCTCATCAGGAGTTTGTTTTTGAGACAAAGGGATCAGCCCTTTATATTGGAGACATTATCAAAGGAGGGAAATCATATTTCAGATCAGCCATAGCCTCATTCTTATTTTGTATCAGTTTCAGTAATAACTTAGTTGTCACATTTTGTTGTCTCCGGCATTTCTAGCAATCTCTCTTAGATTGGCTAGAAATCTAGTATTTCAGCACATTCCTTTGTTATTGGGCTATTATTTGTATTCCTTCAGCCACATTTACATTTCATTCATATTCAGCATCTCATACCTTCATAGAGACAACGCAGTCACTACTCTCTGACATTTTGTGGAGTTGCAACAACTCATGTACTTTGTTGCTTAATCATTGGAGGTTGGTTCTTAAAGCTTGAGTGGCTTGTCCCTCAACTATTTCTTGTATATTATTGCTGATATAATCATATAATTTTGGCTTCATACATTTACCTCTTAAGGTGTATTCATATTTTCATATTTTAATGGTTATGTTCATATATTGTTGTAAGCTCTCTCATTGAGCATTGTTTTAGGGACCTAGATTGGGGAGATCTGTATAACCCATCTAGAGTTATTTATTTAAGCTCATTTTCTCCAAGGGAGTTTTATTAGATGTTTTATAGGGCATCCCAATGGTGGTTTTCTTTATTTTTGCAGAGGCTTCCGTATACAGCGTCCCCAAGGACCCTGTAGCAGAAATTCCCGAAGTGGAATATTGCATATCCATAGACAGAGTCTGTGAAGGGCCAGCTAGCCTCAGGATATCTCCCTTCTTTGGAAGGAGACATATCATGTAAATTCCCCAACATTCAATCTCTGGAATGGACTTTTGATACCTCACTGAAGAAGTAATTGGAATATCTTAAGATATTCCCAATGGAGCAGGAAATTCCAGATTTGGAACATTACAGTGGTATCAGAGCATCAATCTTGGCTCAACCTGTGCACAATATTTAATGCCATCAGTAAGAGGAGCTTCTCTCCAAGGAGAGGAGATTTACAGAGGAAGCAAGGGAAAGGTAATGACGGAAGAGGAGGTTTCCCTTCTTCTTTTCCAGACCATTGAGGATATTATTGAAGATCTTGATGGAAGGGAAATTTGAGAAATTTTTTGAAAGGGTTTGTGGATGAAGCAATCCCTATCTATTCTCATGAAGGGTTTGAGCATTTAGCCACACATGAAGATCCACAACGCAGTACATTGCCCATAGCTACTGCAAGAAGGATGGAAGAAAATGTTGAGGCCTTTGGAGGAGTAGCACTGCAACTTAAAGGTATGATTATTGGTTTCAGAATTTTGTTTCATGTTTTCATGCAAATGAGAGATCATATGTTGAAGTCACAGGGATTTTTTCAAAGGGGATTGATGAAAACCAATGTGAAACATGGTGTGACAAAACTTCAAACACTTTGCATGCATGGAAGGGGACCATGAAACAAAGATCATTCCATATTTCTGGAGGGGGAGGAAATCTGGAGGATGGCTTGCTAGAGGCAAGACCCCCATTGTATGAAGGGCACTCTTCTATTTGTGAGGGTGTGGAGATATTTCTCTCAAAGGAAGGCCAAGATCCAAGGCCTCTCATTAAGGAGGAGATACACTCACATGTTGGTAGAGAGGAGGTGCATAGAAGAACCTACAACGCTGCACCATTGGAAGAAGAATAAGAAGAGAAGAAGGATCAGCATGAAGGGATGATGAGAATTCACCCTTATATATTTCAGAAATTTTCTACACAAATGAAAGAGACTGCACTATGCAGAGGAGAGAGGATAAATCAGTCCACTCATACATGCAGTCTATTTCAGATCTTGATGTCTCGTTATATGGAGGCATTCCACCTGGGAGGCCACCTGATCTAGAGATGATGAGAGGCATCATATCATTTGGTTCACCACTCTTGGATTCCAGAGAGGTGGAGACATTAGAGGAATCCAACACGCTGCAGAGAGTTTGGGTTAAGCTCAAGGAGGAGGGATACACTCTCTCATTTTAAGTCTCACCCACTCTCATCAGCTATATTGCACTGATAGAGTTTGCTGCATGGATGGAGGATAGCATCTTCATGATGTAGGATGACTGCTTCATAGATTTGGTGAGTGAGAGGATACTTCCTTTGAGGAAGGACTCTTTCATGCATTGGAGTAGATCAGGGAAAATTTTAAGAACCCCCCTAAATTTATATATATAATAATTAGGCGAATCCCCATGATACCTAGGAAAAATGGAAGGTGATTTTATTAATAATATAATATGTATATATAATTTTTTGGCGAATCTCTCACGAGATTATATTATCCTGTAAAATCATGGCGAATCACCAGTACAAATGGCAAATCACTACTACAAAATGGTGAAACGTTGTCTAGTGGAGTTCGGGGTGTTGGTTCCAATGAAGATATGGTAATTGAACCAGGAGTAGAAGGAAGAGAACCACCGAGACCAAGCATGGCACATGGTGACTCGTGAGGGAAGTAGTTCTCATGTAGTTTGGAAAACGCGTTCTTCTAGTTCAGCTAAGCATAGTGTTGTTGCTCATGTTACTACTAGCACTGATATTGAGGTTGGATCGGAGTTTGAGGAAGCATGGAAGGTAGCAGTGGTGGAGAATTACAAATATTACCCCATGATGGGCTCCATTTTTCCCTTTGGTATTTGGGCCTGCAAGACCTTCTATCATTAGTATGAACCTTAACAAACATGACTCCCATTGCTAAAAACCACTTTTAAGTTGTAACAGGTGTTGAGCCCCAAAGATGTCCTTTTCTTTCACCAAATTTCACTTCATTTCCTTTGTCCCTTATCAATTATAGGCTTAAATGATCAATACGATTGATTAAAGTCACTTTAGGAATGTATACAATGACTAACTTGCTATATTTTCATGGTTTTGTTGTTGTAGTAATTTTTGACTAGACTTAGCTATAGAATGCAGCCATTCTGTAGCCAGTCGCCTATTCCGCAGCTATCCTTATGTTCACGCAGGTTCCAGGTGTCACTTAAAGGAAAAAAGCATATGGTTGAATTCCAAACCTCATCCACATCATTCCTTGCTCTCTACGAAGTCTGAGCAAAAATCTCCAAGTGGTTATGCACGTGGAGGGAATCAAAATTAAGAGGTAGACTTCTACCAGGACAAGGACTGTACAGATGTCTTCAAGCACAGTACGAGGCCTCCACAAGAGTCCTAATTTGATTTTAATTGAAAAATACGCTTATCCATATTTCCTCTCATGGGTAGTTATGTATTCCACTTATAAAAATAACTTAGGAGACCGAGAGACAGTTAGCTAGATTGATGTTTTGTTGTTAGATCTCAAAAGACCGTAATACTCTGTTTTTGAAGTATTTTTCCTTTAATGAAAGAAGAGCAACTTTATTGCATGATTTGAGGCAATCTTGAGGAGATTAGTATGCTAATCCGGTGGTAGAGGGCCCCTACTGCCCGAGAAACTCTGTGCATGTTGTTTAGATAAGTAACTTTAGCCTTGCTTCATTCCTAGTTTAAGCAATTTTCTGAACTTTATGTTTATACTCACTTGCATCGGATGCTACAGCTAGTCTTGTTCTTATGAATTGTTCCAAAATATCACTAACACTGCATGAGATATAGCTGTAGTATTTTAGGGATTAGTTGCATTTTTCTGAACTTTATGTTTTATGCTTACTCACATCACATGTTACAGCTAGTCTTATTCCTATGAATTGTTCCAAAATATCACTAACACTGAATGAGATATAGCTGTAGTATTTTAGAGATTAGTTGCATTTTAGTTCAGCTGTAATACTCCGGAGGTTAATGGCACTCTAGTTCAGTTTTGTTCAATGTATTTCAAGTTTGAGTGATTGCATTCTAGTTTAGTTCTATCCATTATATTTCAAGTTTTGTTAGTTAGTTGTATTCTAGCTCTGTTAAATTAGACTTAACAACCTTCATTATTTACAAACTGCTCTTGTTCTTAATTTCTATTAATACATCATTATTATAGGAACAAGAATTGGTAATGTCATTTTGAAGTCTTGACTGTTCTGCAAATTTCTCATGATTTCACAAACTGCCTTTTTCCAAAACTATTCCAAAAGATTTCTAACACTTGAATGAGGTTTAACAGTGGTATTTTGAGATTGCAGAATGGATTAATTTTAGTGTCACAAGTTAATTTTGAGTAGGGTTCCTTACTATGTTTAAGATAATCTCTTCTAAATGTGTTCCAAAAAATTTCTAACCATGGATGAGATTTCCTCTGTGATATTGTAAGTTGCTGTTGCTTAGAAGAACCTCATTGCACTAAACTTATCCTTTTCTCAAGTTGTTCCAACATACTTCTAATGTGATGAATTGGATTGAGTTCATGTTATGAGTTATTTTCCTTGTCAAGTTTTGCAATCTGTGATGAGTTATTTTCCTTGTCAAGTTTTGGAATCTGTGAAGAGTAATTTTTCTTGTCAAGTTTTGTAATCAGTGGACTAGAATTTTCTGTTCTTAGGTTCCATACATAGTCTAGGGTAGATTTTGCTCTGTTTTAGTGTGACCAATAACTTCTTTGCCAACAACTTAGTTCCTTTTCCTCTTAGCATAAAAACAAAAAACCAAAAACACTAGAAAAACACTAAACAACAACGAAGTAGGAAGCAGATACCTAGGCACATATAGTGCACTTCACTTCAACAGTTTACTAGCCATGGTTGACAATTTATGACATCAATTTAGGAACACTAAATTGAGTAGACAACAGGCAAAGCCAAAGCTGCTTCAAACTGCATTATCAATCACAAGGTATCACCATCAAAGCTATAATTTTAAGATAACAATTTATCTACCATTGAAACTATAATTTTAAAATAGATACACCTAGTGATATAGACACTTAGTGACAGTAGAGGTTAGGAAATTATAATAAGAATTATTACAAGATATCACTCACAGTGCAGTTGATTGTTCATTTTCTACTGTAAATATAATTTTAAAGAAGACACACTTAGTGATATAGACAACACCAAGTGAGAGCAGAGGTTATGAAATTATAATGAGAATTATTTCAAGATATCATATTACTCATAGTACAGTTAATTGTTTATTGTTTGGTGTAATAATTGTTTATTATTTATAAACACAATCAAACATATTATGAGGGACGGTGATGAAATTGACAACGGTCTCATAAAAAACCATAACGGGCACATCCCCTGGCAAGATAGACTCTGAATAAGAAAGAAAGCAAAACAAAGTGATTACTTACAGGATCATAGGCTTCCTAAAGAACAAGATCCAGAGCAACATTATCAAATTTTATTTTTCTTTTTCTTCTTGCTATTTCTAAAGCTCCTAATTACATCATCAATATCATCGTCCTCTGCTCCTATTTCGTGCCTTTTGACCTGCACTGTTGACCTAGTTGCGTAGTCATGATGTCTGGTCTCATCCAGTGATGGGGCATCGCTTACAAAAAGAGATAATATTAAATTTTAATTGTCATTTTTTAAATATCATTGAACTAGTTCGGTAATATTAATAAAAAAAATTGCAATGAGATTATTTACCTGGTGCACCAGTTGTTGCCATTGGGACTATTGCCCTGTCTTCCTCTCTGGTGGTAAGATCCTCAAGGGAAACATTCTCTATCATTTAAACAAAAAACATTATAAGGAAAACCATCAAGGTATAATTAGAAAAAATTATAAGTGAAAATTAATTACCATCATGGCCCTCACTAATAGTAGCATTGTCGGCCTAGTCCCCACTACAATGATCAGGTTGCACGTGAGGATCATCTACATATGGCTCTAAAACTGGGTTATTTGCCTCGTCCGTAGTGCTGCTCCCCTGATTTAAACAAAGTTGTTAGACATTAAATCTATGGATGAAAAAAAACATATTGAAAGGTTAATGTTTTACCTTATCAGGCATTTTGGATCTTGGGACCTGCCCCAAGCTTTTGCGACGTTCAACTACGGCTTGATAGCCGAATTGGAAAGCGATATTTTTATCTTCCTCTATAGTTTCTGTTCTGAAGTCATCACCCTACATTACATATGATTGTGTATTTTTAATCATATTTGATAGGATTACAAAAACATTGGAAGGTGATACAATTAATTATAAGATGTTTAGCTACTTAATTACAATTCTTGCGGCTAATTTCAAGTAGCCGCCCTGGCCTAGCTTGTGATGGCCCTTTTTTCAATCCTAGCTTTGGTTGCCTTTGAGGTGTCAGGCAACCTAGCATCAAAATATTGAAGTCAGATATGACGTAGCACACTTTTATTTTAGACATAAAGAAAATTAAAGCTATTGAATTAAAGTTGTAATTTACCTTGCGGGTCCGGTTGGCATTTTTCCTTCTTTCTTTGCCCTTTTCTCTTTTCCGTCATGGATGAGTGCTCTCCACTCACTCTCTGAAACTGCGAGAGGACGCTCATATCTAGGGTTAAATTGCAATTGCATCCTATAGGTGTCCCTGGTATATTTCAAATATTTGCCGGCTACCTGAGCCACCGCTTTTCTATCAAATGTGCCGACCCCAAAAAGGGCTTCTAGATAATCTAGAAGTTCTTTTTTCAGGTTGGAATTCTGGGAATTCCACCCTGTGCGTATGGTTGGGCTAAAAATTACCAATGCATGGCTCTCCAAAAACCTGTAGAACTCATTGTTTCCTACACAGAAAAAAAGATATTATCATTAATTTAAAAATAAAAATCATGATAAATATGTTTTAGATAGAGTACATGAAATAGTTAAAATATTAAAATTTACCTGGGAGTTGTACGTGATTTATAGGGACACCTTCATCGTTCACCAACAACGTGCCGTTAATGGTCCCTGTGGAGCTGACATGTGTAGCTCCAGGAAACACAATAATGTAGTTGGCCATATTAGCCTCATCATTGCCAACACGTTCAGTGGTTGGCTGGGTGTCTGCTTGGGTAGGGTGTGTTTCTTGGCTGGCACCTAAAGGAGTAGAAGGTGTACGAGAGGGTTGCTGGGAAATCTCTTACCCTTGTGTCCCACTACCACCAACACCGGGTTCAGAAAGTGCCAAAAAATGCTACATACAAAAGAAATTTTTGTTAGTTTAGTCAATGTAAAAATTAAAAATCAAACTATCCCAATTCATCTCATGTAGAACAAAAAAAATATCCTTTTGACTTTTTATTATTACCTGATATGTTTCTAGCTGGTTCATAAGTTGTTTTATCCTCTCTTCTGTTTCAGGTGTTTGAGGCACGTCTATCAAAGTATTAAATTCCGATGTTGCTTCTCGTGCCCTTTTTCGCAACAAGAGCGCTGGAGATAGGG